>JBBPMR010000108.1:2382-43238 GCA_038090415.1 Rossbeevera mucosa
CCCAGTTCAGACACCCCGTAAACACCCTCGCTGCGTCGGTCACCCTTCTCAGCATCAGGTAGCACAAGCCAGCGTGATATGCCGTGCTGACGTGCGCTGCAGTCGGAGCCGTGAACGGCGCTTTCTGGCCTACGCCCAGCCCCAGCCCCACCTGCTCCACAACCTTGAGCGCGAGCGTAAAGTCGCCCAAAAGGACGTGGACGCGGAGCAATCCGATTAGCGAGAAGTACCCCAGCTGGCGGTACAGTGGTCGCGAACCGTACTCGCCCGCAATCTCACTACGTGCCCACGTCAGTCGCATCTCTCCCAGTTCGTCCACAACACAACTCACTCGGTTTCCTCGTCGGACTTGCCTTCGGCGCGAGCCTTGAGCCATTCGTTGACGTGGCTCTTTTGGATAAGAGAGTAGAGAACGTTCAGGACGCTGTAGCTGCTCCACGCTTGCGCACCACCTTCGGAGCCTAACATCGCAAGCTCGTCGTCCGTCTTGTTCGCAGGACGAGATCGGAAAAGCGCAAAAGATTGGAACTGGTAGATAAATTCGTCGATGATATCCCACAGCCATTGGGCAGGGAGCGAGAGGGGGACGGGCCCGTCCGAATCTACGGCATAGTCGAAGTAAAATAAACGATGCCCAAGGAAAAAGACCGAAGTATCAAGATACACCGCCTCACACATCGTCGACAGGTCCACGCACTGAGTAGATAGTTGAACAGCTCGCAGCTATTCTCGTACGAGTGGAACCGATCGTCGATGTTGGGCTGCAGTCGCGAGTAGACGTGTCGATAATAAAGCTCGCGGTAAAGAACGAGGAAGATCTGGTCGTCGTTGACGAGCGGGGCGATGATCTCGGCTTCGGGCCATTCTGTTTTTGCGTAGAATTTTTCGGTGAGGCGGTTCCAGCCAGATTCGTAGGCGAGGATGATTTCGGGGAGGTTGTTGTCCAAGACGGCTTGGTGGAAGTGGACGATGAACTGGGTTGCAGTCGGTGATCGGGTCGGGGTAAATAGATAGATGGAGAGAGCTCACGCGCTTGACGACGTCTGGGATCTGGGAAAACGCGGTCTGTTGTGCGATCTGGGCTTGCACTGCTAGATGCGCATCCTCGTCGAGCGGTACGTTGGGATCTTCGTAGATGTCGGTGGCGGGGTAGGACGGGATGGTCAGCGGGATGTCGACGTCGTTGATTTCGTCGTCGAGGTCGGGTTCGGCGGCCCAGAGGGCGACACGTTGTTGTGCCGACATTTTTTTTGGTTTGAGTGCAAAGGACGAAGAAGGTTTTTGACAGAGACACAAATGGAAGTTAGTTCTCATGTAAGTAAATTGCCATATCACGCAGGCACAATCTAATCTTTATACCTGGTTCCTACAACCCTAGTAAAACAAACAGGAAATACATAAAAATAACTGGGAGTGTCCAACCATTTAGCGGTCTCTAGGTGTCAAACCAAAAAAAAAAACGGCCTTCACCATCCAAAGGCTCTGTCAACAAAATCAGCTCCGTCGATCATAATTCACGGTTATATAAAAAAAGAGTACGCACTCCTCGTGGAACTGAATCCCACCGATAGCTTTCTTCGAGTTGCCGTCGAGAACCCTTACAGCACGACCCACGTCCTTGGCAAGCGCCGCGGGGCCACAAACACCCACGAACGCGCCGTACATGTCCCCTTGGCTCGTCATGCGTGAAACAAAACAATCAAGCAGCTTCTCGATTTTCGGACGCCCAGCAGTGAGGGTGATACCACGTGGCAATGGAAGTCCTTTGAATGAACTGGAAGTAGAGCGGGTGTAAAATACCGAGATACGCAGTTCAGCGAAACCGCTTCCAAGTACGAGCTCGGAAAATAGGGGAATAAATGTTTCCAAAGCAGCTGTGAGACCAATTGAGCTCGTCGGAGGCATGCACTCAGGACGATAGACACCAACCTGGGTCAGTAATGCTCCAAATAACATCGATGACTTTGATTCGACTCTTATCTCCAGCCAAGACGAGGTCTTGGACAACAGACAACGCAAATGTCACACCACTGCCACCAACAACAAACATCGCCCCTGAATAGTTAGGAATTGTCGTATCACCGATGCCACCTATTAAGACAAACATGACTTCAGTCATATATGTATAAGCAAAGACTCGGGCAACGCACCGTACGGTCCTTCGACAATCACTGAGACCTTTCTTTCAAGCTGCTGGCCTTGCTCGCCAAACTCCGTTGTATGCGCTAGCTCG
Organism: Rossbeevera mucosa; assembly: GCA_038090415.1. NCBI lineage: Eukaryota > Fungi > Basidiomycota > Agaricomycetes > Boletales > Boletaceae > Rossbeevera > Rossbeevera mucosa. The sequence continues at coordinate 4,616 of JBBPMR010000108.1, forward strand.
TACAATTTCCTTGTCCAACTTCCTGTTTTTTTGCACATCAAAACCAGGCCGTGTTCTGTGTTCGTTGCGCTAGCGATTGTGAAAGGATGAACCTCGGTCATTCTCCAAAGACCCATAGCTGTGGAGAGGACGCGCACGCGAACGTGCTGACCAGGGCGCCAACCAGTACCCAGGGAGGGAATGTCCACTCGAGTAAGACCTAACTCTGGGATAGTCCGAAGCGTTGCGGTTGCGTAGCGAGTCATGATGGCACGAATAACGTGGTCCAGACCATAGACAGCCGAGCCCGCAGCAACAAATGGAATGCAAACTTGTTGGTGGAGGCACGCCTGGAGAGAAACGGTTACTTAGGCAGGTGGAAGGGAGTGGAACCGCCTACCCCAATCAACACTACGATCAGTCCCACAACATGCGTCCCGATAAAAAGATTGTAGGATTTTGACCGAACCCACTGCATCGAGAAAAAACCGAGGAGATCGAAACATGCCAAGGCAACAATTCCCCACTGAACATACGGCTGGGCAATCTTCTCTGAGATATCACCTGCCAAGCTCCATTTGTATACTGTCAAAAGACCGATCTCAAACCATTCTCGTCCATGTGCATCGCCAGAAAAAATGACTTACTGTAACCGATGGCATGCACATTTGCCCCGATCACCATCAACCGTCCGGCATGACGGTGAAGATAGTTGAGCTTCGTAAAATATCAGCCCAAATGCCATGAGTTTGTATTGATTTTTGAACACGAACCTTCTCATATCCCACGCCGACAAAAAGCCCAATTATGTTGTTCTTCGTAGCAAAAGCATACACAAATGGAATCTGAGACGCAATTACCCATCCTATCCGTGAGGGGTCGGTGAATGGGTTCGATTGATAAAACGCTGTTAAAAAGACGGCAGCGGTATATCCTGCCGCTAGAATAACCTGTAGAACGGTATAATTGCCAAAGACGTGATGTCGCAGAAAGCTCGCTGCTGGGTGTCTGAGTGATAAACACATTGGAAGGTGCCATGGTTGCTTAGGCAGGATTTCTGACTCGAGGGTGGGGAGCGAGGATTCTGTGGACAAGACCTTTTCCGTGGATTCCTTCGTCATCTGGGTCTCCAGCAGACGCATCCTAGACCGCGCGGCGGAACGCAGAAACGAACCCTGGAATAGTTCAGTACCATTGTTTGCAATATATACCAGTGCTCGGGGAATATTGAGCAAAAAGAAACCGAGGATAACTAGGAGGATGAAGACATCCAAGTAGAGTACCAATGTTTGGTCGGAAACAGCCGTAGATTCTGAAGAAGACGCGAGTTCGTTGACCTGCATGATTGCTTTCCGAAATGTGAGGGTGACGGTCGAGAATAGACAATCTGCGAAGAGGCAGAATACTCTGTGTAAACGACTGCTTGAAGAGGACACCTGTGTATGAATCAACAGGGACAAGCGGGGTTCAGCGCAGGGAAATTTCGCTAGTGGGTTGGGGTCTCTTTTATATGAAGCTCGACTGATCCTGGAGCATCAAGACAGTGCTGCAATCGCTAAGGAAAAAGGAACTGGTACGATTATGGTGCAAAGAAGAATTTGTCTTCAAGGGTAATACTCACGCCATGCACCAAAGCCAAGGAAGCGGAGCAACGCTGTCGCATATTAGGTTCCCGCCCTGTCTGGGAGTGAAGCTTGGAGAACCGAGCATTGGGGGCTAGATTTTGTGCAATAAGCTCACGGTTTGAACATTATTCAGATACATACCAATGGTCTAACCTTGGCTCGGCGAGAAAACGTGATGATTGTATTCATAAAAGATTATCTGATAACCAAGTAGTCAAGGCCATCAGAATAATTCCAAAGGGAATATCGTGTCACATTGAATCGTGTGCCTTGGCGTGGCATGTTATGACGGCAGAAGAGCCCGCTTGCATTTCACCCTTTCGCGAATCTTCTTTTTGGGTATAATCCCCTGCGAACGCACCGCCTAGATTCCACATTTGTTCGTTCCAATCGAAAATAAATTTAGGCCCAACGCACATGGTGATACATGCACAAGGACTCGTATTTCAAAATTCCATGTACTCTGTACGAAGTGGCATGTGAAATAAAGCAATTAATATTCCTGAGCGCACATACCTAACTGATACTATGGACTTCTGGGTCTTTGGACACCGGAGCCCCGACTATTATTTTCCTGCTGTCTTTCAAACTTGCAAGAATACACTAGGCGATGTGGTGACGGCGACCATCTCGCCTGGGCATCCCTTATCAGATAACGTTCCCATCAGTGTGAGAGAATCGCTAGTGAAAATACTGTCGCGGACTCCGCCACGCGACCAGGGACGCAAATCAAGGAACTGGCTGAGGTGTTGTCTTGTTGTCTTGTTAGCTGACAACTTAAAGTACCCTGGCATAAGCTTACCACGGGCTAGAGCAACGCGGCCACATGCTAGCCTCCGAGAGCTGTGCTCGTTCCCAAACATGTACATATCTTGAACGAGGAATTGCCGATCCCGGAAAGAGAAAAAGGCTATGCCACAATCCCGTCTGCTAAGCACCCAGGAGGCTTCAAAGGCAACCATACCATGCGATCCCTACTGAAAAGGCGGAGTTTAGTGCCAATACATGGGATCCTCTGAGCTGTTCATCTATCTCTACTCCATGAGAATAATATTCAGTGGAGCTGAGATCTAATAACAGATTCTACATCAGCACAAGCAGTTTAGATACATCACCAGAACGATGTTTTGTATTCTTGGATTGGTTACCTATAATTTTCACTCCACCTTGATGTTAACCCCAGTAATAAAAGGATGAGACGTGGACCATGCACTGAGAATCGATTAAATGGCAGCGCTTGCAGCTGTTCTCGACGCCGAGCATATACAGGCGCTCTGGATAACCTGAGGAAAGATGGCTTTTTGAATTTGGCCTCGATTACGAAGAGGGTAACTTCAAGTTCGTACGGGAGATGCCGACGCGTCGACGGCAGCGCTCCTCGGCGTACGACTATCTTAGTCTATCATACATATGGTTCCGGGGACTTGCCTAAAACCCAAACGGTGTCCACAATTCTCGTGAATATTTAACACGTGACACGGATCCCACACACCGAGAGCTTTGGTGGTTGCTTCAGGGTGTTACGCCCCTGTTAGGGGAAGCGAAAACACGGCCTGTGACAATGTAGAACGTCGACTCTCAAGATCTCAATGCCGGTATCTTCGTTCCCCGTGCCACAATGCAGTATGAGTAGGATCCATATGGTGTGCGTAAAAATGTAGCCACGGTAGCGAAACAACCAGACTATCTATCATTGGTGCTTTTGTTATCTCCCCTCCGGAAGCTTCACTATTTTAGATGTCATGGCCCATGGGCAAGCACCGGAACTTCAAATTGTACGACCTCATGTCTCACCGCCCATGTAAACTGCGCCGTGTTGAATTTGTAGCAAGTATAGCCATATATTTACTCTCACAATGTGTATCTGATCATTTCTTGACTGTAACACAGCTGACAGGACAATAAATAGAAAGTGTAACTGACTCCGAAATTTCGAAGAAGCCACGCGACACAGTCAGACCAAAGGCAGGCTTCGCCACCGTTGTCGGTGGCGTTTGGCTCATTAGACTATACAGCACTCACAATCCACAATTATTTAGAAAACAGAAAAAGCTAGCAGTTGATGTCACGGCACAAACCACCTCGGCCACAAATGGTAAGCGACGTGAGTGCGCGCTCTGCGTGTCACCTTGCCTGCTATGCATGCAATAAACCTGTCAAGTGATTCCTCGATCTTCGGATAACTAAATGATCTGAACATTAGATCAGAATGGTTCCGAAGGGAACGCATGACCCCAGTCATGGCATGGCACCCATTTTGACCATGATGTCTTGTTGGAGCCAGAGGAAAAGAGTCCGCTCGCTATCTTCCGACTCGACCAATTCCTTCCGTGCTGGGTACCAATAGGATAAGGCTGAAAATGGGTTCTGTCCATCAAAATATTGAATCCGGATCTTTGATTCCATGCAAAAAGGTATCTTCACGATTGCTGAGAGTACCGTTGCTTGTGCTAACTGCAAATTTGTATTCCAGTCTTCAGGTGTAAGACTGATTGGGTACATCGAAAAGACTGCTCGGCGACCTTTTGAGAGCTATTAGCCTCCCCTGGAAACTCCATCATATGGGCGGGGATGTTGGTCTCTTTCGGAAGGAGCTAAATTAAACAATATCGTATCATGATGCATGATGCATGACACCTGACAATTCGGGCAATCAGTGGGGGAAATTAGCACGAGAGTTCCGAGTCTTGCCACTGACACCTACATCCACCGGGTCATGGTGATTTCCCCCCATCAGCGGCGGACTCAAAAGCCAGGGATAATATTTTTATCCCATCCAAAAGGAGGTTTGTAGATCGATCGAGAAAGCTTGACATGCATTTCCTGGACATCGGGATAGAGGATGGGCATCATGTGATCTCCACAATGAAGGCAAAACTTGCCAACACAGTGGGTCTCTCTCGACTTGGGTCACAGATACATGAGAATGATATTCAGCGTATGCACCCTAGATCGAACCATGCATGTACCGCTCGAGCATCGGGCCACGATTTTTTCGTGATGCAGAGGGTGGGTGGGCACAGGGCAGCACGGTGGGGATCACAAGGACAATCCCACGTGTACCATGCGGGCATGACGGAGCTACTAGTCGACGTGATGGATTCTGTCTCCGTCTCCGATACGTCCGCGTCCGGCGACACTTATTGTCTTACTATGCGCCACGCGTTCAGACCTTGATCCAGAGCCGAGATGACACAAAGGTAATCGAGTGTTCGTAAAGACAACAACCATTCCGAAGCTACAATTTACATTGATGTGTGTGTTGTACAGTGCTGCGACGTTCGTATAGGATATGGTTCGACGAACCAAGGACAACACAAAGTGCGTCGCTAGGAATCCGAGTGGGATACCTTTTTTGTTAAAAAAAAAAACCAGGAATGTCGGTGGAAAAGAAAGAGATCGTTGCGAGTCATCAAATAGGCCATGACAAGTATGTGACGTGAGTCTTTTAGCTGTGGGTGTCAACCGCACCGTATGTAGTAGGTTGCACGAGCTGACACTTCAGCGGCGCGACAATGTCGAAGCAAGGGTCCGATTCGCAGGTATCGATATCCTGTTTCGCCCATTTACTTGCTGCGCGTAATTTTGTTCCATAGAGGAGTAGGAAGAGAGCAATGGGAAACCCGATGCAGCTGATGCAGGCCAACAACAGACTGGCGTTAAGAATGCCGAAATAAGCGTATAATGGAGTACCCAAGCTAGGGAAAATCGTGGAGGCGGCATTACGAGCAGCACAGTTCGCAGCAACCACAGAGGCCGATTGAGTGGGATAGAGGTCAATGTAATAGCTGAGCAACGACAACTGCATCAGAGTCATTCCCATCCCGACTGGAATACCCGACAAAACGGGAACGAGCCAGTGGATGTCTGGGCGAGCAGACAGTGCGAACCAGAACATTCCGATGGGCGTGCAAAGTGACGCAAGTATGACACCGGGAAGCCGCCCTTCGGGCGGAATCTGCCGTTTACCACTTGATTGGTCAATGATTGCTCGCTGGCGAGCTTCGTATTGGGGTTTGAGGACTAAAAAGTAGGCAAGGACGCCAAGGAGGTTTCCGAGCCAGGGTGCAATGAAAACCAAGCCAGCTTGCTGACGAGACATAGCATAGTGTGCTTTGTACACATGAGGGTAAGCCTATGCAATAGAGGATAAGGTATGAAGATGAAAGTACTAAATGGACTCACTTCGAGAAGGAGAAACAAGAGGCCATAAACGAATGTATGATAGAGTGTGGTCCATGTGACAACAGGCTCACGCCAGAGCATTGCTGAATGCCAGTGTGAATCATCAAGGTATGAAAACCAGCAGAGCAAAATAGATCATACTGATCGGTGTCAAAAGTGCTTTCCTCCAGATGGACCCCAAGGGTTGAGAGAGTGGTCGATTGAGAACTCCCGAAACTTGTGCTTTGGAAACTCTTCTTTGTATCGCGTTAGGTTCCGTCTCCGGAAGACAAATCACCATGACAGTAATAATCGCCGCCCAAGCAGCAATGCACCCCATCAACCAACGCCAGTGGACAACAGGACCAAGCAACGATGACGGAACGGGACCAATTGTGGGTGCGCCTTGAAGAACAACCGTGAAGAAGGCCACAAGTGGGCCTCGCTCGTTGGAATCGAACATGTCCACAAGAGAACCGCCATATAATGCGAAAACAGCTGAGCCAATCAGGCCTGCAAAGGCACGACAAACCAGCAAGGTGATCATAGATGGGGCCAATGCGGTAAGGACGGAAAAGACTCCAAGGAGTCAGTAAACATCGATGATCGATTACAATAGAACTCACGGACGAAGCCTACGGATGCGCCGATGTAGATGGGCCGGCGGCCGTAGATCTCACTCAAAGGGCCACCGATCAGAGGACCAAAGATGCAACCCTGGTAGAATATCGTCAAGTGGGACTATGCTTTAACACAGATGCCTACAGAGTTGAAGAGGCCAACTCCCAGCGTGGCAACGAAAGCTGTCGTCTGAAAGTGTTCCTGGATTTGCTGTTGTACCCCGGACTAAGTACAAGTCAGGAACAATAGTGGATAATAGATTAAGTCATTTGCATACGTAGAAGGTGATGGTAACATCACTGGAGCGAAGATCATGAGTTACTCGGTCAACACAACTAGAAATACAGAACACTGACATAGGTGCGATCAAGTTCCATATCACAAGCGCAATCATCCATCGTTGCCGCTTGCTCCATTGCCGAGGATCGTGCTCAGACGTAGACACGCACGATGGGGCCTGGGACATGCGAGTGAGCAGGAGGACGGCGGGGGATAGATTGCAGCATTACCTGACAGGATTTTTATACTCGACGGGTTTTCGCAGGCGGCCTACCCTGAACAATCTGAAATTTTCTGGAAACGTTCATCCTTCACAGAGGCACCACGCTCGGAGGCGAATACTCAAGGGATTCCGATAACAGCAGACCCTATTCGCTTCTCTTATTACACTCCATCAGTTGTAGGTCGACGTAATTGACGGCGGTACCTTGAGCGTCTGAGAATGGTTAGAATTACTATATTTGTGCCACCGATGGTAAAACTGCCTTTGGAGTCCGTTCGCACCCGAGATTTCTCGATAGAGCGTGAAACGTTTGATTCGATGTCTTGATCGGGTTGTATCACCAGGTGATGTTCAAACGTTCATAACGGCAGGGCTTCCGCGCCATCTATGCCACTGGCAGGTTCTGAGGTGCCAACCCCGGTGGCTGAGCCTGACAGATAAGATCAACCCTAAGCAATGCACTCTGAGGATTTTAACCCACTGCAAGATCGTATCCCAGCAGGAGTCCGCTGCGATTGGCTGCGATTCTTCACAAGTCATGATTACGACATTCATGCGCCCCTTATTCATGAGCAAATGAGGGTAGACGTAAGACGGGGTCGATGTAGCGAATCAAACTATACCTTCTATGATGATATCTAACGCATAAACGTCGTCTTATGTCGTAGTAAATACAAGTCCGACTAGTAGGACCGAGGGCGTTACAGGGAAGCTCATTCGAGCTCGATGGGGCAAAGCAGAATGTCGGATGGATATTATACTGCATGTGAAGAACAGAATACCTCAGTCTCGATACATTAGAGGAATGAATACGTGGAACTCACAGATACATGACTCATAAAGTTAACATACGCCCGGGGTCACTGGCAGTGTCGCCATGTCCACGGATCTTCCTGACATACGCCATCCGAGGAAGGGTGATGGGCAAGACAGGTTTGATGATCCAAGGAATTCTCGATGGCACTGATATCTGTCATGACGAGTTCCCAGAATGAAGGGTCGTAGTGTCTGGTTACAATGTCCAGCGAGGAACACTAGGACCTGGAGATATGGCAACGGTGTATGGCGACAGGACAAGAGGTCAGAGCGGTCATGAACTGCGAATTACTACGAACATCAAGTAGGCTGGATACTCGGAGCATGTAACAATCACCAATGGATCCCGAATCCGAATCACGATGGAGAAGAACAAAAGAAGTTCCGCGAAATGGAGCACAGCCACCTATCATCCCCGTTCCAGAATGACTTGCAAGAGCTTTGGCTCACCAACAGACACTGACGTCCACAGCGCTGCACGGTTTCTGTGATAGACACAGCTGGTATACACCATGTGCTATGCAGATTACCGTTGCAATGATTTTGGGGTGCGGCACGAGGCTGAAAACGAGGCCGCATCACCAACTTCGCGTTGCTGCCGTTTTCATCGCATTCATCTCCGCATATGTGCAAGTATATAATTGTGGCCTCCACCCATTTGTGGACCTCTTCGCAGCCTTTGAATAGTGGTTTGTTGTCTGGTAGCCTGAATTGACGTCCGTACAATTCACCCTCTCTTTCGTCTCTGACTCTTCCTTGCAGTGCAGCGAGTTATCGGCTAAGCCTTGGGAAACTCAAGTGCTCGTACCCCCTCTCTTTTTCCCAACATTCTCTTCTTATCAGCAGACGGACCGGATCCGTCCAACTGGTGCGTCTGCTTTCTGCTGCTGCTTGGTTCGTTTGTGAGTATCTTTCGCACTCACTCAAATCACTCTAGCGCCAGTATCCATCCTCTGCGTATCATTATTTTTCTCTTTCCAGAGCATCGTATAGTCTACAGACCAGAATGGCCGTCAACGACCTTCAACTGGTCTTCCACATAGACATCCTCATCGCTGCCATCACTATCGCTTTCGCACTCTCAACCCTTCCACGTGCGCTCGCACGTTTATCCTCAGCAGCAGAATGGAAACATGGTCATATTCTCCGCTCAATCAGCCTTGGGTCCACCCGTATGCGTGGTCCACCAATCCAAATTACGGACCCAGCCGTCACGCAGGATCCAGCGCCGTCGAATGAAAAGCACTCGTCGCCGCAGATGGCTGGTTATGCGTCTTCCTCAGGCCATGAACATTTGCGAGACGGCGTCATGTCTGAGGAGTCGCACACCTACTTTTCCCACACTAATCTTCTCCGGCATGCTTCCACCCGCACTTTGGGCTCTGTCTCGAACCTTCCCCCGCACTTCCGTTCATGGTCTGCTAGGGTTCCGGAGATAGGTGCCATTCTACGGCACCGGCTCAGCGACGGTTTCAGCGTGGGCCAAGCGCTCATTCTGGGGCTGTATACAGCCGTGCTTGTGTATGGTACATTCTTGGGAAGCAACCCATTCCGTGATCCACTAAGGACAGGAATCCTGGCGATGTCTCAGTTTCCGATAGTGTATGTGCTCGGGACAAAGAATAATGTAGTAGGGATGCTTGTTGGGATGGGCTATGAGAAGGTCAGTTACATACCGTTCGCGAGGTGTTTGTCTTTTGGCAACGTTGCTATCTTTTTGCTGATGATCTGTTCCCGTCATCTGAACAGCTCAACTACATACACCGCTATGCAGGACTGATGCTGGTCTTACTTACAAACATTCATGGTCTCGGATACAGTAAGTCCGGTTTGTGTTATCGTATGAAAAGTAGAGGACTGATGTCCAATAGTTTATATGTGGACATTCGAGCACCAGTTCACAGCGAAGATGCAAGTTCCTGCTACCAGGATGGCATTCGTTGCTCTCATTTCCTTGGATGTTCTGTGTTTCTTTTCGACTTCCTTTTGGAGGCGCAGAGCCTACAATGTCTTCTTGACCGCACACGTTATTGGCTTTGTTGTATTCCTTCCTACGGTAAGTTTTGTTGGGTTGTTCCGATCGAGACATGACTTGTGGTTCATGTGTAGGTGTATGCACACGAAAAAGTCACGTTGCATTACATCTTCGCTGCTGTCGCCGCATACGGTCTCGATCGCATCATACGCCTCCTGAAAACACGCATCTTCAGTGCCCGCATTCGACCTATTCCCGATCTTTGCGCCACGCGGATTGATATTCCTGCGTTGAACGCAGGCTGGCGGGCGGGCCAACACGTCCGGATACGTGTTCTTTCCTCTGGAATGGGATTGATAGGCTGGGCGGAGGTGCATCCGTTCACAATAGCGAGTGTTGCCAAGACGCCAGAAGGTCTCGTGTTGTTGTGTAAGAACGTAGGAGGGTGGACAAGGAGGTTGTATGAGTTGGCAAAAGTCGCTGGGTATGGGAGCGAAGACGGGAGCGACAGTCGATCTGTTATTGTGATGCTAGATGGACCATACGGTATGGCATCATAATGCTTGTCTGCTGAGCTTCCAAGTTCGACTGATTCTGGTAATCAACAGGTGGTCCGGGTCACTCGGTATTTGCGAGTTTTTCAGCTGCCATGTTTGTCGTTGGGGGTAGCGGCATCACGTTTGCGCTTTCTGCAATTCAAGACCTCATTCAGGTGAGTTCAGTACCTGTTGTATGAATGTATTCTGAAAGTGTAACAGAGGGACTGTGACGAATCGAGCAGAGTCAAGCTGATAGAACTTATTTGGTGTATTCAGGACCCTTGTACGTTCATTTCCTCACATAAAACTAATAGCTCCTGGAAAAAGAACTGATTCTGCGACGCTGGTCACGCAGCTGCGCTCAATTCACTTCTTCCACTCCTTTCTTCACTCATTCACCAAGGCACTCGCACGCCAGTTCGGATTTCCGTGCACTACACCCGGGCGGCAGACGTCCCTCCTGCAAAGGACTTTTTACCACCTGGATTGACACTCACCGCAGGACGGCCCAGAATCGCCAAAGTCCTGGATTCAGTGATCGCGCGAGCGGTGTCGTACGGTTCCGGCGTAAAAGCGTATATGAATATTTCGGGCGTCGTGGTCGGGGTGTGTGGTCCAGTCGGGATTGGTGACGAAGTTGCGAAGGCTGTGTCTGCGGTAGATGCCGGACGAAGGTGGGCAGTAGGAGGGATTGAGATACACGAGGAGTACGTTTTTTCTTGAGACTCGCTTCTTTCTAGTTTACTTGCTGACCATGAAACGCAGAACGTTTGGGTGGTGATAACTTTGAATCGGCTAAGATTATCACTCGATCTGTGCAGGTGTGCCCGGGGCGCTGGTATGACGTTAGTCATTGGGTCGGGAACTAAGTATTATTGTATTCGATCTCAGGCATTGTAGCTACCGTTTTATTGTAGCCTGGTTGGGATTGCAAACTTCTTCTTACGGTGCAATTACACTTTTGTATAGCAGTTCAGTCTGAGTCCGGACCCGACAGTTCTCGCCAACGATCGACGGTGTCGCTGCCTGGAGTAAGTCGATATGGTCCAATTCGTCAACAATATATCGATTTACATGCGGGGTGTTTTGATGGCTGGGATGACAGGGCACGGGGAGAAAGTAAAGTATTCATCAATCATCCCCATCTCGCGCCCGAAACAGACTTTTACTCGTGCTCATGCACGATCGCCGCAGAAATAGAATCTGCGGGCGGAAAGAAGGTCGCCATGGCGAAATTGTAACAGCTGCCAACCATCACACCAGCGAAGCAGCGACCGGATTACAGATCCTCCTTCCATCTTATTGTTATTGTACAGGGAGAATTCATCCCTAGAATTCAGGGCCCATTCCATCCGGCTTTACGACGAATCATCACTACGCAGTCGTGCTCAGCTCGCTTCTCCCGCTCGGCCTTTCCCTTCTCACTTTCCCGTTCACCCTCTGAATTATGGGTAGGATGGGATGTCACGCTGTTTCTTGATAATCGGATTCGAATTCCAACGTGTTGCAGGCCCGGACTATGCAATCACTGTTTTGAGTGATCATCGATCAGGTCTCTATGTACCCTAATCAAGTGCCAGCAGAACGAGCAGGACGGCATTTAAAGATGACAACACGTATTGAATTATAGTATGTACGGAAGGCTGACGTGCCGGGAACTGGCCTTGGTACGAAATACCGATTGAGCTACCAGTGCGGATACCATGTAAATACTCGATTCAAAACTGTTGGTCAATGTGTACCGTACATCACACGTATCTGGCTTTGTGGTGGGTACGATTGACCCCTTTGCCTGCTTGACCAACCGCATGAAGTTCTTTGCGAAGAAAGGTCCCTGCTTCTCAGCGAGGTCAACAGGGGCCTGTCCGTTCAGTTTCCGTGACCGTCATGTCGCAAAAGGACATGGTGTGTATTCTCTTCTTCATCGACAACGCATGGATTTACTTTCGCAGATAAGAAGGCAGTAGCGCAGCACGTATCCCCGTGCACACCCCGTCTGGTTCCAGATCCCGACTCGCTAAAAGGGGTCCGAGAAGCAGAAAGAAGTACATCAGATGGAAGCGGCACCCCTGGTCAGAGGATATATTTTTAACACGGAAATGTACCGTCGTTTTCAGCAGTGTAGAAAGGTGTCTCTCCTGCTGAATTGAGAGCGTCGGGTCGCATCCTAAACGAACGAGGAACTCGGAAGTCTTCAAGCAATCATCCTCGTACCCAAATCTGATAGCATAATGGAAGGCGGAGTCTCCATTCGGTTCCACTTCGCGTGTCAAGGTGGAAAGTAACTGAACCACTTCAAATTGCACGAGTCTGTTCGAGTCTGAAGGTTTCAAAACTTTCGAATACGAAGCAGCCGCGAGAAGGGTATTAGGAGGAACTGGCGTGCCTTGCGACAAGAAATATTCTATGACATCGATATCATGATGTCCATGCTTCGCCGCGGTGATAAAAATATTGGGAGGAAGTGATGCGCCTCTGGACAAGAGATACTTGATGATATCGAGGTATCCAGATGACACCGCAGCATGAAGAGGTGTGTTTCCAACTGAATTGTAGGCATGAAGCTAGAAATTCCTAGAACCAGATGTAATGCAGTATTGCCTTCGGCCGTGATGGCAGTTGTGTCTTTGTCGACAAGTCTTAAACATGGTCCTATGCTTCCTTGAGGTAACTGTAAGCAGAATATCCAGAGGCAGTGGTACGCTGAGAGAGAGCTAACTTATTGCACTTGGGACGTGATGTCTCAATTGGAATAAGCAGCTCAAGGCTCGACGAGCCATACCGTCCATCGGAAAATCAAAAGGGGTAATTAAAGCAGTCAAAAATAGGAAAACAAAAAAGTGACAGTTGTAGTGTGCCAGCGTGTCCACCAGGAACGCACCTCGTTGCCCTCGCTGTCTTTGCCCATCTCCATCACCTCCCCAACGCATTATCTTCATTGTGTCATGGCATGCACACGCGTCAGTCGTTGTATTGTCGTTTGTCATTCGTTGTAACTTGTTGTCATCGTTGTCGTCTCCCGGGCTGCGTCAACATTGCGCGTGAGGGAGCAGGTGAGGGGATAGCCTCAGGTCAACCTCAGGTACTACTAGTCTCGAGACTGTGAGTCACACAAGCGACGTAGTGACTAGTACCACTACAAGTCGGCGACTGACAGCACGAACGACGGCAGCAACGACGACGTGCACGCGCACACACCCTTTCCCTCTCCACCCAACGCGATAGCAGTGCGGTGCTGGCCATGTGCCATGACGGACTACAACTACGACACCGCTGTAACGCCATGGCCCCCGGGGTCACGACGTCGACGACGCGAGTCGTCACGCAACAGTGACGTGGTGCCACCACCGGCGGCGTGTGATGACGACGAACGGCTACGTGTCGACGGCATTATCACCACCACTACATACCACCGTTGCCACCACCACTGCCGGCTGTCACGGGCTGTGACGACAACGATACTTTGACTGATGCCGTGCCCTTTCGACTCTCCCCCTCCTTCCCTCTGACGGTGGAACTACGGTGGAACGATGACAACGGGACGCAACCCTGTGCATCGCTGGGGTTATTTATCATGAGGTACTTGGACTAATTTGCCGCTTTTCCGGTTATGATCTGAGCAAAAATGTCTTATTCGTGCCTTGGCAGTCCCTTTTTCACTAATCTGATCACTTTCGCACCTTTTATTGGCGCGCCAGCAAATATGTCAAGTACGGCTAAGGCCGTGCGCAAATTACTGACGGACAGACACTGACGTCCACAGCGTTGCATGCTTTCTGTGATAGATACCGCTAGTATAAGCTATATGCCATTCAGATTAGTGTTGCGATGTTTTTGGGGCGCGGCGTTGCTGCCGTCTTCATTGCATTCGTCTCAGCGTATGTGTAAGTATATAATTGTGGTCTCCACACATTTGTGGACTTCTTCGCAACTTTTGGACAGTGGTTTGTTATCTGGTAGCATGTGCGTACAATTCACCCTCTCTTTCGTCTCTAAATCTTCCTCCCAGTGCAGCGAGCTGCCATCGGCTAAGCGTTGAGAGACTCAAGTGCTCGTACCCACTCTCTTTTTCCCGACACTCTCTTCTTATCAGCAGACGGACCGGATCCGTCCAACTGCTGCGTCTGCTTTCTACTGCTGCTTGATTCGTTTGTGAGTAGCTTTCGCACTCACTCAAATCATTCTAGCGCTAGTATCCATCCTCTGCGTATCATTGCTTTTCTCTTTCCAGAACATCGTATAGTCTACAGACCAGAATGACCGTCAACGACGATCAACTGGTCTTCCACATAGACATCCTCATCGCTGCCATCACTATCGCTTTCGCACTCTCAACGCTTCCACGTGCGCTCGCACGTTTATCCTCAGCAGCAGAATGGAAACAAGGTCATATTCTCCGCTCAATCAGCCTTGGGTCCGCCCGTGTCCGTGGTTCACCAATCCAAATTACGTACCCAGCTGTCATGCAGGATCCAGCGCCGTCGAATGAAAAGCACTCGTCGCCACAGATGGATGGCTATGCGTCTTCCTCAGGCCATGAACATTTGCGAGACGGCGTCATGTCTGAGGAGTCGCACACCTACTTTTCCCACACTAATCTTCCCCGGGATGCTTCCACCCGCACTTTGGTCTCTATCTCGAACCTTCCCCCGCATTTCCGCTCATGGTCTGCTAGGGTTCCGGAGATAGGTGCCATTTTACGGCACCGGCTCAGTGGCGGGTTCAGCGTGGGCCAAGCACTCATTCTGGGGCTGTATACAGCCGTGGTTGTGTATGGTTCATTCTTGGACAGCAACCCGTTTCGTGATCCACTAAGATTAGGTATACTGGCGATGTCTCAGTTCCCGATAGTGTATATACTTGGGACAAAGAATAATGTAGTAGGGATGCTTGTTGGGATGGGCTATGAGAAGGTCAGTTACATACCGTTCGCGAGGTGTTTGTCTTTTGGCAACGTTGCTATCTTTTTGCTGATGATCTGTTCCCGTCATCTGAACAGCTCAACTACATACACCGCTATGCAGGACTGATGCTGGTCTT
The DNA here is from genome assembly GCA_038090415.1 of Rossbeevera mucosa. NCBI lineage: Eukaryota > Fungi > Basidiomycota > Agaricomycetes > Boletales > Boletaceae > Rossbeevera > Rossbeevera mucosa. The sequence goes on from JBBPMR010000108.1 coordinate 19,877, forward strand.
ACTTTCAAACATTCATGGTCTCGGATATAGTAAGTCCGGTTTGTGTCGTCGTATGAAAAGTAGAGGACTGATGTCCAATAGTTTATATGTGGACATTCGAGCACCAGTTCGCAGCGAAGATGAAAGTCCCTGCCAACTGGATGGCATTCGTTGCTCTCATTTCCTTGGATGTTCTGTGTTTCTTTTCGACTTCCTTTTGGAGGCGCAGAGCCTACAATGTCTTCTTTACCGCACACGTTATTGGCTTTGTTGTATTCCTTCCTATGGTAAGTTTTGTTGGGTTGCTCCGATCGAGACATGACTTGTGGTTCTTGTGTAGGTGTATGCACACGAAAAAGTCACGTTGCGTTACATCGTCGCTGCTGTCGCCGCATACGGTCTCGATCACATCATACGCCTTTTGAAAACACGCGTCTTTAATGCCCGCATTCGACCTATTCCCGATCTTTGCGCCACGCGGATTGATATTCCTACGTTGAACGCAGGCTGGCGGGCGGGCCAACACGTCCGGATACGTGTTCTTTCCTCTGGAATGGGGTTGATAGGCTGGGCGGAGGTTCATCCGTTCACAATAGCGAGTGTCGCTGAGACACCAGAAGGTCTCGTGCTGTTGTGTAAGAACGTAGGAGGGTGGACAAGCAGGTTGTACGAGTTGGCAAAGTTCGCCGGGTATGGGAGAGAAGACGGGAGCGAAAGTCGATCTGTTGTTGTGATGGTAGATGGACCATACGGTATGATATCTCAATCCTTGTCTGCTGAGCTCCCAAGTTTGACTGATTCTGGGAACCAACAGGTGGTCCGGGTCACTCAGTGTTTGCGAGTTTTTCAGCAGCTATGTTTGTCGTTGGGGGCAGTGGCATCACGTTTGCGCTTTCTGAAATTCAAGACCTTATTCAGGTGAGTTCCGTACCTATTACACGACTGTATTCTGGAAGTATAATAGAAGGACCGTGACGAATCAAGCAGAGTCAAGCTGATAGAGCTTATTTGGAGCATTCAGGACCCTTGTACGTTCATTTCCTCTCTGAAAACCCATAACTCCTAGAAAATGAACTGATGAATCTGTGACGCTCATCACGCAGCTGCGCTCAATCCGCTTCTTCCGCTTCTTTCTTCGCTCATTCATCAAGGAACTCGCACGCCAGTTCGGATTTCCGTGCACTACACCCGGGCGGCAGACGTCCCTCCTGCAAAGGACTTTTTACCACCCGGATTGACGCTCACCGCAGGACGGCCCAGAATCGCCAAAGTCCTGGATTCAGTGATCGCACGAGCGGTATCATACGGTTCCGGGGCAAAAGCATGTACGGATATTTCGGGCGTCGTAGTTGGGGTGTGTGGTCCAGTCGGGATTGGTGACGAAGTTGCGAAGGCTGTGTCTGCGGTAGATGCCGGACGAAGGTGGGCAGTAGGAGGGATTGAGATACACGAGGAGTACGTTTTTTCTTGAGACTCGATTTTTTCTGGGTTACTTGCTGATCGTGAAACGCAGAACGTTTGGGTGGTGATTACTTCGACTCGATTAAGCTTATTTGTGCAGGAGTACCCGAGGCGCTGGCATGATGCTAGTCATCAGGTCGGGAACTAAGTATTATTGTATTCGATCTCAGGCATTGTAGCTGCCGTTTTATTGCAGCCTGGTTGGGATTGCCAACTTCTTACGGTGCAATTACACTTTTGTATATCAGTTCAGTCTGAGTTCCTGACAGTTCTCGCCAACGACCCACGTTGTCGCTGCCTAGATGGTCTAATCCGTACGAAGAAGTTGCATCGATCTACATGGATTGCAAATGGTGTTTTGATGGTTGGGACGACAGAGCATAGGGAGAAAGTGAAGTGTTCATTTCCATGCATCTCGCGCCCGAGACTTTTACTCGTTAACATAACATCCCGGTGCGATATATACAGCGCAAACGACATAGTCTCGCTCAGTAGGCTACTAATCATCAACCCTGCGGTTGGTGACTGTCTCTCCTGTGAGACATGACGCGCTTTTGTGTGGCATCGAGTCTGAAAGAGTGTGTGTTATTTCTCAGATCATGCAGCATACGATCCAAAGCATCTCCGGGAGTGGTATTCCTTCGTCGTCCAGTTCGTTCTGCAGTCGAGGACGAAGACGGGCTGCGATTTTGATCTTGTGCGAAGACATAAAGACCAAAAAGCAAGAAGCGTAGTTGAGTTGGCGACGCGAACGTCACGTGTTCGTATCCTGCTTGTCACATGAAGGTATTATGTTTCCTCCTCATACGCGAGCCACCAAATCGCCATCGCGCGTCCTCGGGGTTCAGGATCATTCGGTGAGTGATTCTTAGATTACACATTGACAGATACGCCCTTGTAAATTTGCCTGACTCAAGATACATTGTTTAGATGAGGCGTGAGCACTGGGACTATGGTTGGCTTCTGACTGTCCATGATGGGAATTCACCACATTCTCCTGCAGTGGAACACACTAGTGAGTATCTGGTGTGGTGGAAGATCAGAATGCTCGCCAGGCCCATGCCCAAGGATAAATGGACTCTGAGGATACACATTCTGTGTTGGAATTGGTAATGGTAATTAAGTTACTACACTAATCATCAACCTAGACACACATACAAGTGTCTATAGGGCAGCACTTGATAGTAACATTAAGTGTTACTCAAGTTACATTAGGCTAATAAGCCTTATCTATTATATCTATGCTAATAGCATTAGTAAATGTACCAGTACTGCACTATATGAAGCAGGTACTGAGAAGCACTATCTAAGGCACATCTGACCTGCCCTAAACAAGGGATCAATACACTGATCTCACTTTGATAACCCAATTAGGAGACTATAACTACCAATCATTAAATTGATCTTCCTATTGGAAATGTGTCAAGTTACATGTGTAGATCATTGACACATTGTTATCTACCATAGGTCAATGTCATTCTGACACTGTTACTTACTCATCTTTGTTCTTATCATTTGATATTTAGATAGAGATTCATATGCTACTGGTTACTTTCTGTTTCAGCTTACTCATAAACTGATCTTTATCTTTTATCTAGAGAGTTAAATCTTTGACCTATTATTCTCTCTTTATCCATTCTATACACATAGATAAATAGTGTATACAGTATATACTTTTATAGTAGATAGCAGTGAGACACAACTTGGTCTGTGTTACACTTGGTCTGGGTAGGAACAGGTGTAGCCTCGAGAAGAAGGTCTTGGAGCAAAGAGCAAAGACAAGGGGGTCTTGAGGAACAAGGGATCAAGATGACTGAGGGCTAAGGAGACTGAGGGAGTCTTGAGGATCGAAGGGATCAAGACAACAAGGTTCTTTGAGGGTCAAGGGATCGAAGACTAAGGACTGAGAGTGACAAAGACAACCTATGAAGCTGGGTTAAAAGCTCAACAGTTGAAGTGTCCTTTCAAGTGCAGGACGAGGTCACACAGAGGGTTCAAAGAGCAAAGGATATATTCCAAGACGTATCTAGGATACTCGAGGAGGGGATATTCGAGACAGTACTCGAGGGGGTAACAAGGTGAACTCGAGGAGGTCAAGGTTAGAAGAACTAGAAGTGATGTTGAATCATTTATAAGTAAAGAAAAGAACAATAGAAAGGACCATGATTGGTCAGTAAAAGTGGTGCCATAGAATACTATGGAATATGGAGGAATGAGTAGGTAATCCGCAGTAAGAAGCAGCAAGAAGCTGCAGATGACTAAGTATTACACGAAAGTAGTGAGAGCAGGATAGACATAGAGAGCGAGAGAAGAAGAGAGGAAAGAAAAGAGATGGGGGTCCACTCGAATTGTAACAGTCTGTGCACATGTGCCAGTAGTATAAATATGAATGCAAAACAACTGAACAAGCCAGTGACAGTCTTTTTGGTTGGATTCCCTTGATCTACCAGTTCCCCTCCTTAAGCTTGTATCTAGTTGAGGTGCCTGGTCAGTATTGATTAAGGTTGCATTCAATGATGCAATGGACATTTTTTGAGATTGCCTTCTATCATTGCTCAATGTATGTTAATGGATCCAAACATGTTGCATCATTTACTGTATGCCAGGAAATTATTTGACAACTATGGGATCATGACCAGCTCACTTCATCCAACAAAGACAACAATCCCATGCACAGCTTGAAAAATTAAAAGGACAAGTGCACTCTCTTCAATTGGGTGGAGCCACTGGTTGTTCACCTCCCCAGTCTTGTCCATTTGATCCTGAAGTGGAATCATCAGACTTGAAGAATGATTCAGATGATGACATTGGATTTAATGATGGCATTTGCTGGTTGGATACAACCTCAAAATCCCATGGTATAACTCCATTGGTGACCAATCAGACATTGACCTTACCTTGCCATTCTTCCACAACATACTTGACAACAACAACCCCCAAATCCTGCATTCCAGTTGCATCAACCCAAGTGCCAGGACTCAGAGAACTGTAAATCAATGTTCAACTCCAATTTTACCCTGCTTTTAATTAGCCCAAATTGACATAGGTATAGTAGATGTTGAGGGGTACCTGGTAGGGTAAAATTACATGTAAATTTTGATGGATTGCTATTTAACTGAACACTACCTAGTAGCAAATAGTTTAGTAACTTCAAAACTGGCCTGCTTTGAGCACTCACAACCGCGCCTGTTCAGGGTATTTTCTCTCATCCAAGTCAGACCAAACACACATTTCGCGTTTGAGCCAGCCCCAAACCTCAACCATGTCCTCCTCCCTGTCTCCTCCAAGCGCCTCACTATCGTCTACGAACGCATACCGCTTACCGGCCAACCGTCCACTCAGCCTGTCCAGCCCCGCTTGGGTGCTCTGGGGTATTCTGGTATCGCAAGACAGTGAAAACGAACACGAGAGTATGACGCCGTGCTTCGCGTGGATCGTAGAAGTCTATCGACGGTCACTGAAGCCTTGAGAATATAAAGCAAGCAGAGCTCACCAATTGACCCCACTCAAACGTCTTATTAATAACATATTCAAACTCGGGTGTTTGGCCATACGCCCAGTCCCAGCTCTGAGCAAGGGCATTAGTAGGTGGCTCCGCGCAGTGCCGCTGTAGTAGGTGTGTACCTGCAAATTGGACGTGCCGATTTTGAAATACTCGTCTTCCAGATATGGCGATGTTTCGCGAACGAAATACGGCTGGGTGGACCATATTAATGTACAAATGACTGTACGATCCCCGGAGGCCCACCTCTTTGTCAATGGCATATTCTTCCCTGAATGACCGTATGACGGCATCGACAAATGCCTCGTGCGTCACTGACACGTTAGACTGCACGATATTCCGAACCGGAGAACGGACAGAGGCAACGCCTTTCGTGTGCATCGTGTCCTGGAGTACAACGCACCAATGAGCCCCACATGCCTGATGAGCGTCCCCAAACAAGCCCGACCCACCTTGTTTGTGCGCAACAGATCCCCCAGGGTATCCAACCGTGTCGAAATGAGCATTGTCCCGTGGTGGTACGCCCGGTTATTCACGATCTTGTACGCCGAGCCCGAGACGTGGATATATGCGCGACAAGACAGAATAAATGATAAGTACGATGCTCGAGTGGTAGACGGGACCCACTCATCTTTTCCCCCGCGACGCAAATATCGTTTCGTTCGTTCGCATACGCGTCCACGTCGAGCATGCGTAGGGCGCGTACGACAACGTTGGCAGTAGCCGAGCGGTCAAACGTCGAGCGCGGGACGTGAATCGAATAGTTGGTATTGCCGAGATCCTTGCGAAGCCGTCGCCGTCCGTCACTCGCGCGTTTGACAAGTCAGGTCGAAAGACGTACATGGTATACGGTTCCTCCGCCGCTCCACCGCCTGATCCAAGGAATGCCTCGGGTTGCTGAAGCGGCGAGGTTGACCTCTTTCCAGGGGTTCTGGTTCCGCCCGATCACAACGCACGGCGTGTCTCTGTAAAGAAGTAAGAGCGGGGCGTTTGGTGGATGGAAGCGGAAGAGCCTGTACGAGGCGTTCAGCTCCCGGCGAGGAGTGTGAAGTAGTGGATTACCAGTCTTCAAATGTGAGGTTGAAGTATGGATTGGTCGAGTTGGAGACATAGATCGAATGGGTCGGTTTCAAAAAAGTAGTTGCGTATGTTCGATGAGGACGAAGGAATGGTGAACGGAGAAAGCGGGACAAGGAAAACATTCGTGAGAAGCTCGTATTTATATTTCATCTAGTAGTACTACGACACCACACATTCACCGCTGGATGGTGGTATATATCGGATTCTCGACCTCGTGTATTTGCTTCTGACCAACAGGAGAACCAGGAATCGTTTTCGTGAGACCCTGTCATAAAGTTTAGTGGGTTCCAGGATGAACGTGGCAGCACGCGTACAAGTTTCTCAAACATGCACTTCTTGAGCGTACGCTCCGGTTTGCGACACGCGAAATATTCCTGTGTGGTATCCCAGGTTAAACAGGCAAGAAAAAGAGGAGAAATACGCACCTGGTTGTTCTGTTCTAGACAGTTCCAATGCGCTTCGAATTGCTCCAGACAGTTTTCGCGCATCTTGTTGATCCTGGCGCGAGCAGCATATAGGCAGGGGGCACGCAGCAAACCCACACGACTTACAGGTCGGTAGTGCACCGAGTCACTCGTCTGCCTTCCTTCAGACACCGTCCAGGATGACCACCTGCCTCATTCTTGCAAAGCATAAAGTCCTCTAAATCACAGAGCAGCGAACAAACGGTTCAGAACGCTCTCAAAACATGACGCGACAGACGCACCATTGTACTCCTTGCAATACGCCGCAATGAAAAAGGCGGCACTCTTGAGCGGTGCGCTGGTCACGCCCAACTCCTGCACCTTTGGGACCGAGTCTGGAAGTGGCGTCCCGTCCTTGTACGGAATCGAAGAAGAGGCGCTGTCGCGGAAGACGCTCATTGCTGGACGAGAACCTCAGTGGACCGAGTTCGTGGCAGAGACCGGATGATCGAGAATGGAAGGTCGTTCCCATCACTCCCCCTCCTTCTCCTTCTCATCATGGTCATGGTGAGTCTACCCCATTCATTAGTACGCGTCTTACAGTAAAATCACATCCCACAAGCCTTCGCGCGCTCCACCGAAAGCGTACCAGCTCCTCCTCAAGACCCACCGGCTCACTGTATTCCTCACAGCCCACCAGTCCTCGACGGTTGCGACGTTGAAAGAGGACGCGTTGTCAGCACTCACATCGGACGTTCTCTCGTCCTCGTCGGGCGCCCCGACCTCTCCGAGTGAAGATCACGAGATGACGACCGAAGAAGACGGAGACCCAGAAGTGCCTCGCCCACAATTAAAATCGGACTTTGAGTTATGCCGAGCGGTGAAGGCGAAATCGAGCGCGGGGTTGTTCGAGACCTTGGATCCATCGACACCGATAAAAGGGCTGCTCAGTAACTGGGAGGTACTGTATATTCAATTCAGAGGCGAGGATGGTGTGTTCTTCCTCTTCTCAACTCAGCAGCGCGTTTTCTTACCCGGAATCGAGGTAATCTATTGCCTGTCCAGGTCTTACAGCCATCCCTTCTCGATGATGAAGACGAGGAACCCCGCCGAGCTCCAGCAGTACCAGAATCACCCGTCCCAATCGCCAAGGGAAAAAGGAAAGCACCACCAGAATGAGGGGAGTTAGCTACATACGCTGTATATGATTGGAGCAGTGAGCCATATCATACTGTACATCTTTGCGTATTCATCGGTGGGACTATCCTTGCTGCCTAGTCCACTTCTTGGGCTCGATGGGTAGCAGTGCAGCAGCCACGCGTCGACCCTCCTCCGCCAACAAGTTGTACGTCGAACACGCGTTCTTCTGCGGACAGAAGCAGTGAGCACGTCAAAACGTGATACAAGCCACAACGCACCGTATCCATCACGTCCGCCTGTATCCCCAGCTCCTTGAGATACTCCCTAACCCAACTCGGCACAAGTTCCATCCGCGCACCAGTCCCGAAAATCAAAATCTCTACAAAAACAGGACCAAGTCAACGGTCCGACTCGATCGACCGAAACGAACCAACCCGGTTTTGGAACGACGACCTGGAATACCTCCCAGTGTTCCCTCGCCCATCCATCCCATTCGCTGTCCTTCCTGCTTTCGGGGACGTCCCATAAGAACACATTGCCCTCCAAAAACACCACCGGACCCGTGAGCACGAGTCCATCCGCCAGCTTGATGCCCGCAGGCCCGACAGACGCGACCTGGACAGGCGGAGGGACCTCCGAGGCGAGCATGTTCGTCAGGACCGTCGGGCGGTCTGTGGAGAGCAGGGGGTGAGTGGTGTGGATTGGACATCCGAGTCGCGGGTGTTGGGCCCCTGTGCGTAGCCTAGATGACCCAGAGGTGGATAAGAAGGGCGCGTGTTTACATGACCCCCAACGTCGTAGAGAAGACCGGAGGATGGCAGATGTGTTCATGTGTGTAAAATTATAAACGGGATATATTTATATTTCCACATTGGGAGGAATATGTCTATGATGCATGTGTGGGTATACAGTATACATTGCGTATGGAGGTATAGAAGCAAAATGGGAAACTTTCAAGCGCTACAGCAGGGCGTACAATCAAAACAAGACTATAAGGGGGTGTCAACGGTCACCAGTAAAGTCGGCCTTTTCTTCATCGTTGACTGTGTTCATATCCGCCGCTCGTTCTTGGCCGGCGACCATACGAAGACCTCACTGAGGGGGTCCAAGACACGAGGGAACTTCGTACGGACCGCACATCCGACGTATCAACACACGCCGTTCTGGCATTCCATGTTGAAGAAGTTCGCGCAGGACTGAACACGTTGATTAGTAAACGTGCTTTCCTCCACGGGCCAAAATGAACGCGTTGCTCACACATGGAATTGGTTTTGGGAGTCAAAGGAGAGATGGGATGATACAGCAGAACTAGAGTCTGCTTCAGTATGAATACGAACCACATTACGCAGCAAAACACACCTATAAAGGGAGGTTGCCGTTCTGCGCGGCGCAGGAAACGAGGGCAAGTCGCTCGCCTGCGAGTCTGAGTACGCCACAGAAGGATCGAAAACTAGCCGCGCTTCCGGCTTCATTTTCTCTTTGGAGAGTGACGATGTGGGTGAGGGACACCTGGACGAAGACACTGAGCTACTCTCCATTAGCGGAAAGGGGGAGTGCGACAGTCGCTGCGAAGGGCACCGTGTGAGAGATGTGCGAACGGATGTGGTCCGGTGAAGGGTGCTCTGAGCAAGGTTGGAGGTAGCAGAGGGCGCAGGAGAGAGTGGTTCCGCCTCCTGCGCTGTATTCGCTTTAGTTTCGGTAATGGGAGACAGCCTGACGTCGAGAGGTCGCGGGGGAAGGGGTCGACGAACTCGCAGTCTCAAGTTTTCCAGGCTGAGGGTGCGCTTGGTGAGACCTGGTATCTTTTCAGAGAGGCCACTTTCTGTCCATATCAGAGATTCCTGGTGTTCGTACGGGGGAGGGGGAAGGCTGTAAGGATAGCTCATGGGTGTAAGAAAGTCAAGCAGACCGCAAGCGAAGGCATGTTTTTGTGAGGTTGGAAACGAGATAAACAAGGCACCGGAGACGAATTGCCTCCGGAGGAGATAGCAGCTGACGTAACATTCCTGGCACCCGGTCACAAAACAATTGTCCTCCTACCAACTACGACTACTCCCAGTATTTACAGAAAGCACAGATCTACACCTCGATTCCTTCTAGATTCGTGCCCTGAAGGAACATTAGCCTGAATCCACCCTCGTCCAATGTGAAACAGTACTCACCAGCTTGGGTAATCGCAGAAATACATCCGTCCCTAGCAATATATTAGTACTAGGTAACCTCGACTCATCCGGCATTCAACGTCAAATCGACTTACCCAATCCGTCCAATGACACCAATTCCAGAGATCCTCCGAAGTACCTAAGGCACAGATCGAGTCAGCCATTACTTTAACGGTCTTCAGTCCGCCACCCACGTTGCAAATATGTTACTCATCGGCAGCCCTAGACCAATCCGTTGGTGGGGCGCAATCCCTGCTCCTCTTTCAGGGTCCCTACCCTCTTGGGAGCGCTCCACTTCTTCTCCGACCTGCTCGGCTACGGTAGCTCTCACGCCTCTTGAGCTTGCCGTCCGCAAAGCTCCGAGCCGGTCGTCATCCATTCTCGTCGCGTTGCGTACGTGAGAAAATGACAACAGATCGGAGGGGGATTGGATGGATGCTGAAGAAAGACCACCTCCTACCACATATACGGCAATCAATCTACACGAGACTTTAATCTGCCTCACCTTGATCGGATATCCGGACAACCACATCATCTTCTCCGACCACAATGGTAGCTCGAATGGGTGGCAGTGTGCCCGTATCTCGATGTCGAAGTCCCGTGGCATGTATTGCCTGCCATTAGGATATAAGAGTACCATTTCAGGAGCTGGTGATGTGACTGACGTTTTTCAATAGTTCAAATAGGATGTATCTTGAAGTATAAGGCTCAATCACTGCCCAGAAAAGTCGGTGATAAACTCACTCCAGATGTTCGCGAATATAGGAAAACTGTGCATCCAAATGGCCGTCGACGATGACTTCTGGGAGTCTCAGATCTTGCCCAACGTTGTTCTCGATCCTGTATGGCTGTTTTTGCAAGAGCTCTGCACACTTGTCGATGCTGGTCTTGATGTTCAGTGCAGTATAGATGATACCGACGTGTGGATCTGGTGCCTCAAGCGAATTCTTTCCTAGCGAATTCGTCAACGCAAGATGGTGCTCTGCAAGTACACGACGTGATATGCGCGAAACTAGCATGCGGTGCATGAACGAATCGAGTGAGTCGGGAAGAAGGTGAGGCGATGCGAGAGATAGACCGAGTGAAAGGCTCGGTATCACGGGGGCACTAGGAATCAGATCAGACTAGACAGGCTGGGGACACGCAGAAGACGTACTGTTCGTCTAGAATGTTTTCTAGAAATTCACAAAAAGTTTTGTTTTCTGATAAGTTAGTGATTTGTGGGAACTGTCTGAATCTGGGCACGAATCAGTGTTGTAAAGGGCAGAAGAGTGACTGCAGTGGTACTTCTCAAAGGCGGACCAATAAAGCTAAAAACGGTGAGGGTGAAAAGGACGTAAGGTACGGTAGGAGGTGGGGACTCACCTCGTACACTCTGGCAACACCCTCTCGGGTAACTACAACGTACGGCAGGGATTGGAGGTCTCTTAATCGGTGAGCTATCCGAACTGGCAGTTCAGTGCGAACGTAGTTTGCGCTCTAGGCGGACGGTTTGTTTATCCGGTGAATATGGAGACGAACACGAGGCATGCCTTGATCAACCGTTCCTCGTCCATTTGTCGTCCGAAGAAGACCTGGCATGATATTAAAGGGGGAGTAAACTGGAAACGAAAAAAGGTGTTTACGAGCTGCCTGAGGGTGAGTCTGTGTGCTTGTTTTGCAGCATAAATGTCGAGCTGGCGGTTCTGATAAAAGTGGAGTGCGGTGGATAGACGACGTGAATGGGAGAGGAGGTTGTTCTGCCATGGTGGCATGGTATGAAGGCTACATGACGGTTTTGGTCGGACGAGTCAGGATGACGCTTACTCATAATACGCTTACTACAGAATTCCCTCTGAACGCAGCGCACCGATAATCAAGAACGCTGATCGACGGTCGCGGTCTACTCCCGTCCAGTCTCCCCTCTTCTTCCCCGCTAAACCCTCCTCGCCCGCAACTACCTCTTCGTCTACCACCACAACCTCCTTTTCTTTGCTCACCCTTTCTTCCTCTTCCCGGTCCCAGAGCACCTCTTCCCACTGAGAGTTGCTCACCGCTACTGCGACCGTCTTTGCGTCTCGTATGTTCGGGAGCACTGACAACAGCAGATTCGACAGCAGCTCAGATGTACCATCTGCGGCTTGGGAATGCAGGACAGGGAGGGGCAGATACTCGGCCTGCATTTCCGCGTGAGTACTCTGTACTGGACCGCTTAGACCCACCGACCTCCAATAGTATACCCTTGACCGCACCACCTGCGAGGACAACGTTCCCTGCGCGCACGAGCCAGTCGTTGCCGATCGTAAACACATATCCCTCGACGGTCAGCTGCTGCGACGAGGCCTGTCCACGTTGCGATGATGAACTGCTGCTCTGTCTGACAGGTATCCAGCGTGCTTTGAGTTGGCCGAGTACTTGTTCCAACGCGCCAGGTGGCCGAAGCGTAAGGAAAGTTGTGCGATAATGTGGCGGATGCGTCACTTGAGCGGGGGCGTTCTGGAACCCTGCTAGAACGTCCGCGCGCGACGGTGCAGCAGGGTCCTCCAAGAGCACAAAGACGTGGTCGTTCATCGTCAGCGTACACATCGATCGCTCAGCGGCGACAGAGAAGCTTGGTATGGATCCGATAGTGGACCTGTACGAACGGACGCCGAGAATCCAGCGCCCTTTACTGTGACCCTGGAGCGAGAATCAACAAACCAAAGGTCGTCGGTGGTTGCCACGAACATGGTGATTCCGTATGATGTTTTCCGCGATGAGCTCCAGTCCCGACGTCGGTGGATTGATCCATCTCGCTAATCTGTGTGGAGTATAAGCCTTTGGTTGTGTGCTTTGGTTGAACAAACCCTGTGAAACCCATGAGAGCGTGTGAAGGACGCGTCCACGATGCCCCCGAAACGCAGCTTGAAAGCTACAGAAAAGCCCAGGAAACAGCAGCGCGTACGCGACGTCACACCAGAGCCCGATGAGCTCAACTTGTCCCCAGAAAGGCCGAGTCTACGGCCTGGCACACCGCGGGTCGTGATGGACTGCGTGGAGATCATCACACCAACATCTCCGAGCTGGAAAACAAAGATCAGTTCTCTCCTCAATCCACCTTCTACCCCTTCCAGGCAACTTCTCTCAACTCCCTTACGCGCACGTCCTCCAGTCACTCCGCGTGCATCTCCCTCCAAGCTTTGGCCACTCTCTGTCACCCCGGGCACACCCTCTTCTCCAAAGAAAGGTCGTGATCCCACAATCATACCGTCCCCCGTCGTCCTTCCCGATGTTCTGCCGTCTCACTTGGTGCCTTGTCTTCGGCTACAAAAACGTGCCGTCTTGGATGCTCTTCAGTCGTCATTTTCATTAGACGATGAGGACCATTCATCTACCAATAGAATTGCATATACCCAGTTGCACAGTCTCCTGCACGGTACGATGACGCGTGGAGAGGGCAACAGCTGTCTTTTTCTCGGACCGCGCGGGAGCGGCAAAACATCGGTGCGTATTTCACATGATGAATGGCCAACTGTCTCAACGACCGCGTAGCTTATTGAGCAGGGGATAAAGGACCTGCCTAATGAACCGATAGTTATTCGGTTGTCTGGCCACACGCAGCACAATGACCGCCTCGCTCTTCGCGAGATCGCGCGCCAACTATCCCAACAAACTGGCGGATCATTTCTACGTGATCTAGACGAGGACGCCGACGACCTAGAGGAAGAACCCAACCCCTTTCTCGATTCGGGTCCTACGATATCCGTTCCGCCACCGTCCCACCTCCCCGCTCTGATCTCAGTGCTGCCTACCCTCTCGCGTCCGACGATCGTTATCCTCGATGCGTTCGATTTGTTTGCACACCATGCCCGGCAGTCGCTGCTCTATTGTCTCTTGGACACCGTCCAAAGCTGCAAGGTAGCCCAAGGTAGCAGTGGGCTTGTAGTCGTTGGCATCACGACCCGTATCGATACCATCAACCTATTAGAGAAGAGAGTCAAGAGCCGATTTTCGGGTCGCATAATACGAACTGCACCCCCCTCCGATTCACTCTCCTGGATAAATACCTTGCGACGACTGTTGAATACCCCTGTGGATGTTCCCAGCGAATGGAGTAATCTCTGGACGTTTGCAGTGCACACTTTTCTCGAAGACCGCAAGGTCGTGGATATGATAAAGGATACATTTGCACTAACTCGAGACGTCAGGATGCTCAAGCAACTACTGGTAAGCGATCTCGATTGTGTCACTTGATAAGTAGTGAAAGCAATATAGATTGCCGTCGTCACCAAGTTAGGTACGGCGTCTCCGTTTCCGACGGCGTCTCAGGTCTCTGGGGCGGTTGTTACTCAACGATTCCGCCAAAAGTTTTCCAATCTACAAGGTAAGACCGCGTCGCCTTGCCTCGGACTATTGCGCTGAACAAATGCACCGAACGAAGGGCTATCCTACCCTTCAATTTGCCTGTTAGTGGCTGCAATGCACGCTCATTCAGCCGGCCACGACGTGGTCACTTTCGAGATGCTCCACGATTCGTTCCGAGAAGAATTTCGAGCATCATCAGCGGCGCCGATTCAGATTGAAGGCGGAAGCATCGGTATGGCTAGATGCACGCGGGACGTGCTCATGAGGGTATGGTTCTAGTGAGCAATCGAGTTCGTCTCTCATGTTTTCTGTTTCAGAGCTTTGAAGAGCTCGTGGAAGTGCGCATGTTTTCGAGTGTCGCCGCACCGTCGTCTAGTGTTGTTCCCGAGTTCGTGCGGTACCGATGTTTGGTCGATAGGGTTGCAGTGAAGCAGGCGGTGAATGCGATGGGACAGACCAACGTCAAGAAGTGGCTCAATAAGGCGTCCTGACGTACAGGATTGAGATTGCTACATGATCATCTTCGAGTACTAGGGCTGTCACAGTGGCGCGCTACTAAGGAGACCAACAAATGGCTGTTTCAGCCCCACATTCGATGTTTCCCCGCATTCTATGTAAGGTTGCTGTTTCGAGGGAGTTGAGCTGTGGATCCTGTGGAGAATATGATTATGTAACACATATGATTCTTAGCTCGGCTCCTCATCGTAGATGTCCTCCGCAAGTTCGACGGACGTCTTTGCAGTCGACTATGTCGACGAATCGTAAGCATATACACTCTTAGTATGGTCTAGTTACTTGAACATGTTGTTAGTCACATCGATGCGTTCAGAGCTGCCCTCCAGCTCGACGAGCACGACCACTTTGACGCTGCATCGCCCCAGGCATGTCCGGGTACCCCAATCCCTCAAAGCCCACGAATAAGAAAGGTCTCTGCCCTCTCTGATTTCGCACCCGTCAATCTCAAAGTGAAGAGGTGGGTACCCCCTCTTGGTTCTACCCCCGTGACGACACCCCCGGGCTGAGCGGCGCTCGGTTCATCAAGGAGGAGAAAGGGCGAACGGACCCACGAACACAAGCAAGAATGGTTGTTCCTCATCGTGAGGTGGCCACTTTTGGTGCGCACGCCAACTCTCACGTGAAATTTGAAACCGTATTCATGCTGTCCCTCAGTTACTCATCTTCATCTTCATCGCCGCGCAGTTCAGCCTTTATATACTTATTAGACAGGTCGTCAACGCCAAGGAATGGCTGTCTGCGTGTGAGCCGTATCATGAATGAATTGCTTGTTATCTCATTTCGTGGTTCACAAGGGCGCGGCCGGAAAGGAGAACTTCGCAGGCGGCTTCGTGCTTCACGAACATACTCTGTGAGTACACCGGCGGGCCCCGCAGTGCCGTCCTAATCAGTCCTACGTGCAGGAATGGAAAGAAGCAGCTCTTATATTAGACAGATATTTGGACTTCCAGGAGTGGAAACGGATAGACGAAAGCCCGTTCTATGAGTGGAAATTGGTGAAAAAGGTGTGATTGTTTTGGCCCTCATCGAAGCGGATCTGATCCATATCCAGGTCAACCGGTCACTCAGGATTTTGAGAGAGCGAAAAGACGTACGTGGCGTGCTCGGAGTGCTCGAAACATGCATTCGGAGCAACTTTGCTGGCGTAGAGTCACCGAGGTAAGCTCCACGTCCCGATATCCATCCCATTATTCTACTGACTGCTGTCTTGAAGGCTATACAGCGAAGTAGCTCGATTTATTGTCGATCTGCCGACACATATATAACTCTGTTTCAGACCTTTCTGGGAACGAAAAATTTAATTGAATGTATGTCATTAACTTCTCGGCTTTTACTGATAAAATGATTATCATCAGCATACCACGACGAGCAAGAGAAAGCTCTCCAGTTCATTCGCGAGTCCTCGGAGTTATCAAATGAAGAGAAGAAGCGATTTTTTAAGAATGCGAGCACCAATCTCGGAACCTCGGCGTTGTGTCTGTCCGGTGGCGCGTCCTTCGGTTATTGTGCGTGAACTTATTTATGGGAATTTCGCTCAAGTGTAATCATGACTGGTCCAGATCACCTAGGTGTAGTAAAGGCTTTTTTGGACGCTGGCCTATTACCTCGGGTGATTGCGGGAACTTCAGCAGGGGGTCTTGTCGCCGCACTTGTGTGCACTAGAACGGACGAAGAACTAAAAGCCCTGTTGGTTCCTGAATTAGCCCATAAAGTGACGGCTTGCGAAGAACCTTTCAAGGTCTGGTTTAAGCGTCTCCGGATGACAGGTGCTCGGTTTGACAGTGTAGCATGGGCTCGCAAGGTTTGTTCTGTCCCAATTGTCACTATCCGTTCTGACCCTATGTGGTGATCTAGTGTGCTTTCTTCACGAGGGGTTCCATGACGTTCCGTGAAGCGTACCTTAGGACAGGGCGTATCCTTAATATTTCTGTCATTCCCGCTCAACGTCACTCGTCAGTTCCGTCATTTGTTAGATTAGAAACTTGTCTGATCTTGAGCATACAGGCCCACCAAGATATTAAATTACGTTACAGCACCGGATACGGTCATATGGAGCGCGCTGCTGGCTTCAGCTGCAGTACCAGGTATCCTAAATCCCGTGGTGTTAATGCAGAAACTCGAGGATGGTCGTCTTGTACCTTGGAATTGGGGGAGTAAGTTTAAAGACGGATCGTTAAGGTTTGGATTGCACTGGCGATGCCCAAAGCTTTTCTGACCTTGTGTTCGTTTACAGGGTGGATATTCCAATCCAAGCACTTAATCTTTATTTCAATGGTGGGACTCCTTTGTGTCGATACTCGTACGTTGATTGATGATTTGATCGTAGTCACCCATCCGGTCGTATCGCAAGTCAACCCACATGTGCATCTATTCTTCTTTGCGCCTCGGGGTTCTGCTGGGAAACCAGTTGCCCATAGAAAAGGTAAAGGTAAAGGTACGCCCCGATAGATTCGCTAGGCGCAATGTAACTAAAATTGATGTCAGGTTGGAGAGGCAACTTCCTGCTGTCCGCTGCTGAACAGTGGCTTAAGCTGGAGCTTACGAAGAACTTCAAGGTAAGCATGACGGTTGTGGTGCGGTGGTCATGCAGTAACAAATGTCTAGGTCATCCGAGACCTCGAGCTACTTCCACAGTTGTTGGGTCAAGATTGGTCTAGTGTCTTCCTCCAGCGGTTTGATGGAACCGTGACGTATGTTCTGGCTATTTTGGATAGTTGTATGCTACGTCTCATTCATTTGCTAGGATTTGGCCAAAGACGAGACTCATGGTCTGTGTGTTTCAAACATCTTGTGGCACATTAATTCAGCACCTTACAGGACTGGTTCCACATATTGAGTGACCCAGACCCGGCAGAACTCCAGAGGATGATCCGGGTTGGTGAAATGGTGACCTGGCCAAAAGTGAGTTGTCTTTTCGGCGACTGTTCACACAATTGACGTCGTCTTCAAAGTTGCATATCATAGAGAACCGGCATCGGATCGAGCAGCAGATAATGCTCGGCCGGCAAGCTGTTCGCCGTGCCATGCGTGTACGATCCAACTCGACTCCCACTAACACAGATGGCATCGTCAGCGACGACAACCGTGCAAGGGATCTCGCAGGAGCTTTGGTGCCAGGCGTTGATTTACCTCTGGCGCTGGATGCAGATGCAGAAAAGGCATTTGTGAATAATGGAACAACATGGTATTTTCTGCGTGGACGTCCTGTCGTAAACAACAACGGCATGGACTCCGGAACGTCAACGCCCTTTGTCGCTGGGTATTCGAGCACAACAGATCCCTTGCGCTCTCCTGCCCTTCGTCGCAAGTGGGCTTCAGATCTGCTTGAGTCGCGCGGATCTCCCGACGGGGACGCACCTACCTCGCACTCCCCTCAGCGTACTTCACAACGCACTGGCGGCTCTGCGCAAGCTACGTTTTTGGCGAGGCTAGGACGCAAGTCTGTTAGCGCACTTTCGATACCGTTTGCTTCCCCGCTGAAGTCTTCCAAGGTGATGAAAAATAAAGAGCCCAGCTCAGAGAGAGATATGTCACCTTGGAGTAGCGATACGTCTTCCGAAGAGGAGGTAACACCTGTATATCATAATTTCAAATCCGGGCGGGCAGCCGGTTTGCAGTCGCTCGTACGAGACTCTCAGGTACATTCAGACGGGGACCGCTAGAAGATGAAGACGAAGATGACTTGGATTGATATGTTGTATCTACTTATGATTTATGTTAGTTACTAGTAATGTGCATTGTATTTCTTCTGTGTTGTAGCCCCCTGAATCATTCAATTTAAGCGTCTCGAGGGTTCGCAATTTCCACGATGTCTGTTGAAGTTACAGACCCCTCGCCTACCACCGCTCGAGCGTCTACGGGAGATGCTGCTGCTAGACGTCATATCGCAGACACGACTGCCGGCACACCCGATGCGGCGCGGCTCATGCATGAGCACGAGAAGCGGCAATTGTTTCGACGTCTCATCGATCCGGGTATCTTCCGACCCAACTCTAGGGAGGTAGCAATGAACGCTCTCAAGGCGAGTGTTGCTTGTCACCGACTTCTGAACTGAATCCGACCAGACACGATATAGACATTGTCCATGATAGCGGAGAACATCCTGCGCGAGCCCGAGAACCCAAAGTATCGTTCTTTCAAGCACGAAAACGGTACTATCAAACGCCGATTGATCGAGCCGAAAGGCGCACTCGAGTATGCTCTGGAGGTATGTGTCAGGGTCGTTATCGTTGTTAGCTATAGTACTACCGCTAATCGTGATCATCACTCTCTGTTTGTTCAATCCAGCTCGGATTCCGTGCCAAGGTAAGCGAGGTTATCATTGTTGCCTGATGCGTTCGTTGGCCAGCTGCCAGCGAACGTAGCAGAAGGAAACGAAGATTCGAGGGTTTTAAATCTCAATATACACTATTTTTTAAAAGGTGATCGAGTTCCAGTCGCACTACGTGTTCGAACCCAGTCACATGGTGGACCTGCGCATTGGCGCTGCGATGCTCAAAGAGACGCTTGATCGCGAGACGGCAAAGGAGGAACAGGAGTTACGGAACAGGGCGGAACAGAAGGCGGCTACGGCCGCGGCCGCTCGAAACGTGCGTGTTTGTATTTTTTTAGTACATGTTTTATTTGCTTGCCTCGTCGTTCGAGCCTTCGGTAACGCACACTCCGAGAACAGGTCATGTTGGCGTTTATGGATGATCGCAAGAATAAGATGATGCAGGACGAGAGGGAGAGGGCGAGGAGAGGGGCTCGAGAGGCGGCGCAAGCATCTGCTGGGGGTGGGGGTGCTGCCACGGGACTTCCGAGTCAAGGGTCATCGCCCGAGCGAAATCAACATACGATCTCGATGCCTCCTGGTCCAGGGCATACGCTCAGGTTATCTGGGATCGACGATGACCTTGAGATTGATCAGCCACCTCCGTACACTGGCTGAACCGTGGACCACTTTTCTTTTTCCCTACGAGAATTGACCACACATGTATCACTTTCTTGAACTCCACTTCGTCTTATCTGATCCACTGCATTGTATCGCTATCATTCATTATCCAACGACGACGACTTGGAGCTCTCGATATAAAAGTTGGGTCTGAGTGGTCCATTGGAGTCTAATAAGCCGACTCATCATATGGAGCTTGTATACTATACAATGTGCCCTCCGTACGTACTTCGCGCCGGACAGGATACCAACAATCCCCAGAAATCATAATTCTGAGTCGAACGTTGTGCTGATACGCCCATGCGACGAATACAGCCAGTGACTTGTTATAACTAACCCATACCTCCGATCATACATCGTTATCGTTATCCTTTGCTCCTTCATGACTGAATACATTTTCATCGGCCGTGATGTTAATGATCCTGCTTTGTCTTGTTATATTGATCGAGGGGATGTTGTAGACCTCGTAGTGGGAAGCGCTTCGGACATAGGATCGAACGTTGAGGTTTCCCAGTAAGGTGTTGCAATATATCGTGGGCAATGGGTAGTATACCGCAAGATACAACACGTCGCTTCCGTGTACACTGAGCTGAATATAGAGAGCTTCCTTAGAAAGTGTTCGAGGTAAACGGGAAATAATTTCGTACGAGAACAATAACAGCAGTGCTGACAATGGCCGTCCAAAAACCTGTGTTGATAGACACGACGATCAAGCGCAGAAGAACTCGATCGGTGCTAAAACATAACACGTCAGTACGAATGAGGAAAAGAGCAAAACAAGACTTACCCTGCGTTGAACTTTGTCCTTCCCTGCGCAAGCAAAGTACACATGACCACAGTAATGATAATATCGATCACTGCGCAGGCAGCATTGATTTCCCCGCCAACTACCTGTAGGCGTATGGTTTACGTTGACTGATCAGAGCGTAGAAACAACTAAAAGCGCACCACTAGTGCTGTACAATTCATGAGGTCCTGAAGCTCAGCGACATTCCACGCTCTGATGATAAAATCTGCATGTGGTGATTTCAATGCTGTTCAAAGGCATGCACAGAATCAGACTAACAGATCATTGCAACTGTAAGAATTGGCATCAGTGACTCGTAGAATAATCTAAAATTTATACTGACATGGCTGTGCAACAATGAAGGGCACTAGAGTCATCGGAAGCAGAAACTTCCAGTACCCCGAGCTCACTGAAAGCAGACATTTAACAGACTAAAAAACTAAGTAGATCAAATAAAATGTGACTTACAATATCGGATGCGATACACAAAAAATAGATGTGTAACAGTAGAAATAACAACCTAGTAATACCCTACGTGTCAGCAATCCTCCGCTGAACGGCAAATCACTCACTGTGGTCATTGGGACGATAAAGTAAGTTCTGGTACATTATTGCGTGAGCACCAGTTAAAGTTGAGGCAAATCCTTGAAACATATGTACCTCTGTAGGGCATAATGTGCAACGGGATTGCCAAAATCAATAACATAACTATCCCAAGCTAGGCATTCTTTGAGTTCGTGCGTGCACAATCGGTGAAAAGAACACTCACTCCAAAGACAGAGACAAAAATTATTGACAGAGTTCAGCAGAAACACTAATGTCACCTGTTGGTCTGTGAGGATCGTGACGTTGAATTAGCGTGAACCTTACCACCACTTTCAAATAAACCTTGTCTGAGGGATATCTGGAAAAGATTCATAGTTATACAAACTGAAGCACAGTTGAACTTTGCAGCGAGCACCCACCGAACGAAGTAAAGGAACCTGCGAAACCCCGAGGTCAATATGATTTTGTTTAAGACGACAAAGTGTTGGCGTACGTTTGCATCAGACTGATACCGTATAGTATCAATGAGGTGAACGTTCCACCTAGACCAGCACCACCGATGTTTTGGGCTGTCATCGCCTTAGCAAAACTTTGCATTTCGATGCGCGGAACAAGCCTGCCGGTGGCGTCGTCGCCTGATACTAGAACTCGACTTGGAGGTGGGAATTCCTTAAAGCATCGTCAGCATGCGCTGCGGTGGAACTCATTGGATAACAGTTTTATCTAGAGCCTCAACAAATATATTTGGGTCTCTCGGCATCACGGTCACCTGGGAATGAGGGTAGATGTGCATGGGAATAATATCAGATCTAGAATGACCAGTGAGATCATAGTGTAGCCGGATGCTAGTCATGATCCGTCAGGGTTTGAGTCAAGGATGTATGCTTTTGGATCTCTGATTTGTAGCTGTATGATGCATCATGATACAGCAGCCTGCTGAAGACACATTATATGTCAATTCCAATTTCCTTGCTTCCGAGAATAACTGTAACTTGAAGAGCATGACAAGGTTCCTAGATGGAAGTCAAATGAACAGGAATCATGATTCGGCGTGAGAATCCCACACCCGCGGTAATTAAACTAGTCGTAGACTAACCGGTATGTCGCTCTTGATACTTGTTCTTGCCCCGTATTCTATTGCAAGGACCTACTACTATATGGCAACAAGGCAACGAGGACAAAATAAGGAGATCTACCTCACAATCATCCGTGTATTTGGGGGGCGACCACTGACGGTTGAAACGTTGAAGCGGCGCAAATCGCATAGAGTAATTCAGTGCCAGCGCCGACGCCTCTGTTCACAACTGATGTTACGACCATCTCACGCCTCTGGGCCAAGGTTATGTACTCACTTATTTTAGGAACATGCAGGTGTCGATACCCCTAGATTGGCTGGACAACCGACAACAGCAGTCGAGGGCCGTAGATCTCTGCTGTACTGCTTTGAGATGCGAGCTTGGGGGCCGCGCTTTGTTTGCGTCTACTATACAGCTTGGGTGACTCGAGCACAAGCAGCAATCGTCAGCAAGTAAATATATGACACAAAGCGCTTTCACACTGGATAAAAGTTCAAGTTCCCGGGCCCGGAGCTCGGAAAGGTGGATTGCAATTTTACGCGGATGATGTCAGTGCGGCGGTAGAGTCAGCAGAGAAGACTAATAATCCGCAGCGAGAGCTTCGACTCCGGCTCTAAGTTATGGATGGCAGAAAAGCCAAGATTCTACGAGCCGGTGTACGCGTCTAGTCCGAGTGGGGCTCAGCGGTCGTCACAAGAAGTGATAAAGCGCTGAGGGAAGAGAAAGGGAGACGCGCACGATAATAAGGGAAGTGCATGATCATGTGATGTGATACGTGACGAGGATAGAGACTCTAACAGGGGTCGTTCCATAACTTGAAAGATATCTTCCGAGTCGACCTCGGCCACCACTCCTCTGAAGGGTCACCGGTCAAGCCGCGCAAGTCATCAGTGCCAGCACCCACGCTCTATTATCAAGTTGGACGTTTCAACTTGGCAATGCGAAAGAAAAAATGATGTGTTGTACGATATCACAACTAATACATCAACAGCTAGAAAATACCTAAAATAATTAAAATAGGACACCATTAAATCCATTTGAATACCAGCATTTTCAGTTCTTATTAGAATGGAATTGTGAAGTTTGCAGATGCGTACGTTCCGACATTTCTGCCTGCTATGGGTGTTCAGCGGGGTCGAATTCGAGGCTGGGGAGAGACGAAGCCGTCGCTGATGCCGTCACGAGGGCACGACAGATCGTTTGGGTTACGTAAGTACCTAATCAATTCAATTCAACCTCATGCAATGGTCGGTATTCACGCAGAGATCAAGAACAGTTGGATCCGTGTCCTGGAAATCCCGCCAGAGGACATCGGGAGGCTTTCTATTAAGCCTCTAAAGTGGCTTCTTTTCGTTGCCTTTGCTACGCTTGGCGCCAAAGGTCATCTCCATCACCATCCTTCAGGAGATCATCCTGTCACTAGCGACCAATACGAAACTGTCGTGCAAGTCAC
>JBBPMR010000109.1:0-43108 GCA_038090415.1 Rossbeevera mucosa
AGTGGTACCAGCTATTTATAGCTCTGTCTAGCCTTCTGTTACTAGACTTTATTGACTCAAAGTGGTTACACTTGATCTCTGCCAACCTGCCATACATGCAGCAGCCATTGAGTGTCACAGGCGCTTTAAACATAAAAGTCGTCACTAACGTAACACTCGAGATCCGAATTCGCGGGTAGGACCGACGCAGATCTTGAGTGGGACCGTGCCCTCCCAAGAGAGGCCGCAGAACAAGGTGATAGACGCCGATCGAGGTCGATGTGGAGAAGCCAAGATACCATGACTTATAACGTTCCACCGTGTACGATCGCACCAACCACCCCGTCCGGTCTCACCACTACAACTCTCGTTTCCCCTTCTAACGCCAAGTATGCACGGTAAGCGTGTCCTTCACTATCCACAACGATCGTAGTGTCCGATCCAGCCGTCCCTTCGCTTCCCCGGGGAGGAACGACGAGAGGTCGAATCACTGCACCAGTGTACCTCTGGAGCACCACCAACACGTCGCTCGTCGTCGCCGCGTCCGGAGCGAATATCAGCAGTGTGTGGTAGGTGGTGCCGAACACGTCGAACAGCCTCGTCTCTCTGGAGCACCACCAACACGTCGCTCGTCGTCGCCGCGTCCGGAGCGAATATCAGCAGTGTGTGGTAGGTGGTGCCGAACACGTCGAACAGCCTCGTCTCTCTGTTGCCCCCGCTCTCGCCCACTGTGCTAGCACCGACCACGCGCACCAAGCCCGGGGCATCCGGGGCTCTGTCCCCCGCGACCAACGCGCCCTCATCTAACACGCCATACGCGCTCACCTGCTCGTCCCCCTCCGCGCGTACCGTATACTCATCCACGACAACCGGACTCGCCCAGCAATTCACCCCAAGCATGTTCAGACACCGTTCGCGCCGTATCCAGTTATTTGTCGTTGATGCCTCGAGGATCTGTGTTGTTAGATTCAGCATCTCAGAAACGACTGGCAGACGTTCGGCGGTGTACGAGTCTAGCAGCGTAGCGGGGGAGGCCTTTATACACTAGGGCAAGTTTCCAAGAGAGGTTAAAGATCTGAAACTCGAACAATCTTTACATTCGCAGCTTTGACACTACATTATCGAGCGCCTCATTCAGAGACAGACGAAGGATCGATGTATAGACAATAGTAAAAACTTGCTCCCCAACCCCCCTAGCTAAATCTCTTCCCCACCCTACCGTGAAATGCCTACACAAATGTTCACCCACCCGTCAGCACCCGCTAAACAGGCTCCCAGCCAACCCATCTCCGTCTCCGAGGGTGCGACGATTCCCTGGATTAATGCGTACGCAAGCTCGGGCCCAGACGGCGCCGGCTGAGGCGTAAACAAAAGAGGAAGATGTGTTGACAGGTAGTGCGATAGCGTGTGCGCCATTCCTAAGTATCGATGTTATTTTCACCGTCACCGGCAATAAGCACGAGGGCAAGGGAACCAAGTAATGAAAGAAAGTAAAAAAGGATAAACGTAACTGCGTCAAACTCACCGTCGTCCAATAATGGCGGTGCGAGGTCTTGTATGACCGGTCCATCGGGAAGGTACAGTCTGACAGGCACGCTTCGGACGTTGTACGCCCCATCGCGATCGGGCGCACTCTGTTGATCGGTCGAGGCCGGCCGTGCGTGCAGCGATCCGCCACCGGACTGAGGAGGCGGTGAACTCGGTCTCGTGGGTACCGTGGTGGGTACGATCTTGGATGCGACACGCCAATAGTCGTCAAAGTTGTCTAGAATACAAAAAAAGTCGTCACCAACCGCGGAATGATTCGACGAGTTTTGAGGATGAACAGAACAGAACAAAAAAAGAGGCTCGACTCACGGTCCTTGATCCCCTCCCATATCCCATCTTGCTCTGCCTTCCGAAGTCCAGTCATGCGTTTCGTATTTCCCCACCGAATGAAATCCGCCTCCTTGAGTTGTCCCATGAACGCCTGCTTGCAGGACTCGGCCGTTGGGGGCAGCAACAGTTTCTCAGTCGGAGGCGATGCGAGGTGGAGGATCAGCTTCAACGGCGTCACGGGCAGGTTGGAGCCCGAGCTCGTCAACGCCGGGGCGTTAGGCCGTATTGAGGCGGATATCGTGTTGTTGTCGTAGATCAGGCCGATCGGCCAGTGCCTGCACAAACGTGCAAACAACAAAATGCATGTGGGTATCAGAGAGAAGAGAAACGGTGGGAGGAGACAACATTGTAAAAGGAAGCACAAACTACAACTACGCACCACTTGAGCAGTGTGCCCTCCTCGCTTTCGAACCACCAGTCCTCCTCTTTGAGCATCTTCCCCGCCGCTTCGTCGAATACGACGTCCATAAGGAATCTCCGGATTTCGGGCATAAGTAAGGGCAGGTAGCTGACGCGCGGTGCTTGGACATAGTAACACTCGAGCCCGCGATCGGAATTCGCGGGTAGCTCCTTGGGGTCGACGCGGATCTCGAGTGGGACCGTGCCCTCCCACGAGAGGCGGCGAAACAGGGTGATAGACGCGGAGGTCGATGTAGAGAAGGCTGAAGAACCTCCGTGATGATTGCGCGTAGTCCCATACGCCGACATAGTTATGAAGTCAAGGGCAAGCCACTACGATACACGTGACTATACAAAGATATTGGAAAAGTAACGCTCCACTCCCTCAGCACCGTGTACGATCGCACCAACCACACCGTCCGGTCTCACCACTACAACCCTCACCTCCCCTTCTAACGCCAAGTATGCACGGTAAGCGTGTCCTTCACTATCCACAATGTCCGATCCAGTCCCTTCGCTTCCCCGCGGAAGAACGACGAGGGGTCGAATCACTCCACCACTGTACCTCTGGAGCACCATCAATATGTCGCTCGTCGTCGCCGCGTCCGGAGCGAACATCAGCACTGTGTGGTACGTGGTGCCGAATACATCGAACAGCCTCGTCTCTGTGCTAGTGCCGACCAAGCCCGGGGCATCCGGGGCTCTGTCCCCCGCGACCAACACACCCTCATCTAACACCCCATACGGGTTCGCCGGCTCGTCCCCTTCCGCGTGTACCGTATACTCGTCCACAACAATCGGACTTGCTCGGCAATTCACCCCAAGCATATTCAAACGCTGTTCGCGCCGCATCCAGCTTTCTGTTGTAGATGCCTTGGTCACCCGCTCGAGAATCTGCGTCGTTAGGTTAAGCATCTCAGCAACGACTGGCAGACGTTCGGCGGTGTACGAGTCTAGCAGCGTAGCGGGGGAGAGGCCCTTGTATACCAGGGCAAGTTTCCAAGAGAGGTTAACCTATTACCGGGAAAGGACGAACCAGGATGTTTCACATAGAGATACATCATTGTTGGGGTGGACGTACAGCATCTTGAACGGAGGTGTTTAGACCTTGTCCTCCCGTTGGACTGTGGACACTAAGAATGCGGGTTGATCATAGCCCACGAGCAGATATTAATGCACATACTGAGCCGCGTCTGCAGTATGCGCAAGTCACAACACACGTCCATTGAACACGATCAGCGTGAGACAGCCAGAATGAGTAGCAGCAAGGTTCACCTCCGGCAACAAAGGCCCGCCCGACACCGAACCGGTTCGCCATCCTGATGTTTGGCCTGTGTTGTTTACACATAGATAAGCATGAGCGAACCATTCCAATGATAGGGTAAAAGGCCTACCGGAATTCTGAGAGAAAGACGACCTTGCGAACCTTGATCTCGCACCCCATCAGTTTCGACATACGTTCAAACATGAGATCCTGGTCCGCGATCAGCTGCTTTGGGTCGTAGTCCTTCAAGGCCAAAACCATTTGGTAGCCATCAGGGGCAATGTCGTCCGAGGGACGAAAGTTAAGTCTGCACGCGCATGAGATATCAAACAAGGAAAGAGAACAGATGGACACACATATCGGTAGATCTGTCTCCGAACAAGTGCCAGTGCTAAAGTGTGTGTGAATGACGTTCGTAAGTGTCCCGCGCGAGAGAAAAGGTTGCATGGATGTGAGAAAGGCGCTCTCACGTTACGATCGACCCCTTCAGCCTCTACACAGACGTCTCCGACGACGGCACCGAAATTCTCCTTGGTCTCGCCGAAAAATGTTAGCCCCAATTGTTTTCGTGTGACTCCTAATTTTAAAAAAAAGAGAGGTGATTGGTCACCTCAGAGCTTGGTTCCAAGCGGCACCACACACCTTTAGCACCGTCCGCGCCGATGAGATACGAGGCCTCGAACATCTCAATGGTTTCTTCTCCGTCTTTCCTCTTGACCAATTTTGCGAGCACTCGCTCGCCACTGTCTTCAAACGAAAGAAACTCCGTTCCCAACTCAACGGAACAGCTATATTTTTCGAGGTGAGAACGCAAGATGCTTTCTACCACAGGCTGACCAATGTTCAATGGGTTATTCTTATATCCATTTCTATTTCAGCAACCGCGCTCACCAGAAGCGAGAAATGTCAGCTCACATAAGGGATCGAGGGTGTCGGGTCATTGTGTTCGATCATCCTAAAAGTCTTAGTGGGCTCAAGTGTGCTGGGCTTGTATTCTCTCAAAGGCAGCAGAGGGAGACCTCTTTGGAGAATTTCTTGGACACTGAGAAAGTGGAATGCTTCAAGTGTGCGGGGCTATCAAAGAGTAAGAGATATGATGGTGCCGGAGGCACGAATTAGGATCAGTGTGTTGGGAGGACTTGTAATTTTTAATTCATCGAGACGCACCCATAATCCGTTCGCGCGCTGACTGATTGGGTGGCTAGCTGCCTTGTCAATGATTCGAACAGGAACACCATTCTGCAACAACATGAGTGCCACGACGAGCCCACTTGGCCCACCACCAGCCTATCGTGCGAGATCACTTAGCGCCATCGATGACATTCAGTATCAAACCGACCTACCACAAGCACAGGTGCAACAGAGGGAGCCATAGTATCAGATTGTAGGAATGCAGTCCAAAGGATCGATGGGCCTGAGGTTGAAATTCGGAGCTGACTTGCGACTTTAAGGTAGCCTTCTGCCGGGGGCGTACGTAGACTTCCTGCGGCCAGTGCCTAACGAGGCAAGAATCATCACGAGACTGTACGTACAGCATCAGGGTTACTCGATTCAGCAATCGCTGACAAACTTGATTCTCAGTAGGTCTGGACCCGAACCGATCTCGGTATGCTATGCTTCCCGGTTAGTTAGGGAGATATCCTTATGCGACTGTGTTTTGCGTATCCTTTGACAACCGTGTGGGGTGCATTCATCACATAATGATCATGTCAGTGCGGAGTCGCCCATTGAAACAAGTGTTGGGAATGAAGAACAAGCAGCCGACACGACTCTTGGTCAGGCCAATGAGTCTCAAACTCCCAGCATATGGATGGAGAGCATGACGGATGAACTTTTTTATCGTCGTCAACCACATCCTCGGTGACGCTGCTGATCTGTTTGTGAACCAAGTGGGCACCAGATGGCAGTGCATGGAGGACGTTGCTCTCCGGACGAGCAGTGACAAGGAAGCGCATGCGAGATGGAAAGGAGTTGCGTGTAACCTGGTCAGAGATGACTCGCAGGAGTTGCCCTCGACCAGCTGGATCGCTGATTTCGCCAATGGCATCGATGACGATAATCAATGACCCAATGAGGTCGAGGTGGCTGCTAGGTTTCGATGATCAACCGCTGGACTTGCTCGAACGGCGATATCGATGTCCAAAGCGCTCGTTTTCCTTTCACAACAGTGCGGACTTGTACTGAGCATCACGATCGCATAGATCGCGTGTGATGGTGCTGAACAGATTCTGGGAATTCTGTGTTGCAACATCACCGATGCTGAAGCAATACGATGACCCTAATCGCTTCTGCCCGTCGTACAACGCCACGATCGAGTGAGCAACCGCAGACTTGCCCGACCCAGCAACCCCAGTAAGAAGGCATAGTCGTGGAGCTTCTTCGTCTGCATTGTTGAGAACTTCACAAATGTCATCCAGGAGAATCTCGCGTGTCCCTGGAAAGCATCCCTTCTCGCGCGCATACTGAGCGCCGGGTACATATGGGAAGTCATAATGGATTCAGCTGTGTTCCATGTACGTGAGCATCTGATCATAGCATTGACTCGACCAACCTACCGGCAGGTTCTACCATATTCATCATGCGAACAACTGTGACACAGTTTGCAGGGCAACCCCTTCCACGAACCTTACTCTCAGTCTTTAAATTTTCCTCGTAACCGTTAATCTTCGACTCAATGTCAGAGAGTGTATATATTGCTGTCCGAATCCCTGTACAGGAAAATGAGATAAGACGATCATGACACGAACGACGATGACTAACAAAAGTTCTTGTATTTCGGTGCCTTGCTAACACATTTCGTGGCTTCAGAGCAGCGTACAGTAATGAAATAGCAATGGGAAACACCAATGGAAAAAGCGAGACGGAAACGCACAAGGCTGGAGTCCGCTATGAACGAGTCGTCGCTCGTCAGTACAATTGGGTCAGTACGTTTCGTCCGGATTTCGCTAACCCTCTCGATGCGAGCAGAGAAGTCGGCAACTGAACCGTCATCCCTCAAAGCAGGCTCTCCGGCTCCGGCTCGGAAAACAATGTAACATCTGACAGGTCAATGAGCTGGGTGCGAACTGGATCAAGATGGTAATTAGTAGCAATAGTATGTACCGAAATCAAAACCTGCTACAACTTACGCGCGAACAATCCGGAATCCATGCAACGCATGGGCCTACACCAGAGCCCTGACCCTCTTCCGCATCTCCTCTGTTCGCCCACTCCCCCTACCTTCCGCGCGTCCAAAGACGACGACCTTGCCCGCCTGGCCAGCTCGCCCTGCACGTCCCGCCCGGTGCAAGAAATCTATCATATTCCGCGGCTCGTCCACGATGAAAACGTGTTTGATCTCCGGGCTGAAATCCAGCCCGCGGGAGAGGAGCGACGTCGTGATCAGCACGTGCGGTGTGTGCGACGGATTAGACTGGCCAGCCTGTAAAACCGCCTTTGACTTGGGCGGTCGAGAAGCTGATGTTGTTGCAGAGGAAGAGGGGGAAGAGAGGAGGCTGTTGTTCGATGACGACTTCAAAAACCCATCCAGGTGGTGATTGTTCCCTCTGTTACGCGCGTCTGCATCCCCTGTCAGTGCGACACACGCAACACCACGCTCGCCGAGGAACGTCGTTAGTTGCTCCACTTTGCTCCTCTTGTTACAAAACACGACGATCTTGGACAGCTTTACCGCTCCGCCAGCGGGCAAGTTGGCAGTCTTGGCGTGCGTGAGCGCATCCTCGGCCCATACACGCCGAATGCGTCGTTCGATGTCTGCGTCCTTGTTCCCACCCGTCCATTTAGCGTGCTCGGTGCGTAGCGTGCTGGGTAGGTGATGCAGTTTCGGGGACGCGAGGCGGACAAGCGCGGGGTGGTGACTAGACAGGTAATTGCTCAGGGAATTCGGAATAGTCGCACTGGTTAACAATAGATGAAAGGGATATGAAATCGGTTGCGGGGAATCAGATGTCGGGCGCGTATTGTTGATCGAGAGAGGGGAAATGGGTAAGACAGGTACGGGTTGGCCCTTTGTTGCAGCAATATCGGCCAATAATTGGCGTGTCGATGCCTCAAAGTCAGGATCTTCGATCATTATTAGTAAGACGCGCCAGACAAGGGGATAGACGATACCAAACAGGACGTCTGCTTCATCGACGATGACCCACTCGACGTTTTCCAGGCCCATCTCGGGTTCGTCTACCCAGAACTTGCGTGTGATGGCTGCGGTAGAATCCTTCGATCCAGCCCTTTCCGCCTTGTCACGAGCTCTTTGCTCCCAATTCCAGCCCCGGCCTTTCTCCAACTCCAATAGCTTCATAGGAGTTCCGACAAGCACGTCGACTTCATGGGATGAACGACCTCCGCTACCTGACGTCACGTTTCCGTTGTCAAATACGACATCCATGGTTGACTTCATCTTCGAAGCAGTCGCACTATTCCTGGCGGCGCTTAGCGTATTCAATCGAGATGCGCACAACACACGAAGTTTGATGACGTGGGAGAGTTTCTTTGCGAACCCGGCCAGCTGCCGCGACAGCTCGTGCGTGGGCGCCAATATCAAAGCCCGGGGGCTTAGTGACCGTTGTGACGACGATTTGTTGTGCGAAGGAGGAGCAGCGCGGTCCAGTTCGGTACGCTTCAGATCCTGAAGGAGCGGTAAAAGGTATGCGATCGACTTTCCAGATCCCGTCTCGCTCGCGAGGAGATATTCTTTGCGCTTTGACTCTGCATTCGACTCCTCGATCAAATGCTTGAGCGAGAGGGCCTGGATCGCAGTTGGCTTGGCGTCCTGCCCCAATATCTCCCTGATACTCTGCAATAGACCAGGAAGTAGTGGAGGCGATGCGAAATCGTCTGGGAGACCACCGTTCGCGAGAGACGGGGTAGAAAGGTCAAATTGCTCCTGCAAAGGGCTCGAGCGTCGGGATTCTGCTAGCTTTGGTTTTTTACCGGCGTGAGGAGCAACGTTTCGGTGGAAGGACGGTGCCACGTGTAGGGAACCGAGCTTTTTAGCCCTGCCCGTGGGCTGCAATGACTGTGCAAGTCGACTTTTCGAGGAAGAAGCTAGTACAAATTTATGAGTTGAGTTGAAGGTACTAACAAAAAAGGAAGCTCACCAGCCTTTGGACTGCTCTTCCTCGCTACTCTTCTACCTCCGGCCCATAACACGGACGAGGTAGTGTGAATGCAGCGCGAGATGTTCATTTGCTTAGAGACATTGACTACTACTTTTTTGATTCTAATATAATGCTTACCATCACGTGATGCCCACTGAGTTGGGACCCGACCACTATCATCACACCACCACCTGATGGCTTCCATCAGTAAACAACTAATTGTGTTCGACTTTGACTGGTCGGTTTATATTCTTATCTACAGAAAATGCTGATCATCACCAGGTCCATGGCAGACCAGGACTCGGATCACTGGCTCTTCGAGGTCCTCGCCCTTGACATTCGCAGAAAAATGGAAGATCGTTCCACTGAACCTGGCAGTACTATGCAATGGACCGACATCGTGTGAGATACAACCACCCAGTCATCTCACCTTGCTGGTTAAGATCACCGTGATTGATATTTCGGTCTTTCTCCGTTCTCGAAGTGCCGAATGCCTGAACGAGTTGTCTCTGGAAGAGCGTGGAATTGAGAGAAAAGACATAGAGAGTGCCCTCTGCCGGATCCCTTTCGTGAGTATGCTCTGCACCGATCAAAGCACGGGCCTCATGTCTACATCCCCTACTCTGACAGCACCCCGCCATGAAACGCGGTATTCAGCTCCTTAAGAACCCTACCAGCATCGAAACCACTATCTTCATCCTCTCCAATGCCAACACCTTTTTCATCAATACCATCCTAAAGGTATGTCTCCGCACGCACAAAGCGCACCTGCTTATTATAATGTCAGTATCAAGACCTCCTCGGATGCATCGACAACCTCGTCACCAACCCAGCCGACTTCTCTGACCCTGCGAACCCACACCGGCTCGTCCTTCGTAGGCGCGTTGATCCCTCGGGCCCGCAACACGGTTGCACCGTCGGGTGCGAAGCCAACATGTGCAAGGGTGCGCACCTCTCTCTACGATTGATCTGAGACTACCTTCTTGCTTAAGTTTCTGTCCACTGTCGGCCCTGCAGGACAGGAACTTGCGCGCTACCTCGACGACCAACGGCAATCCGTATCCGACCCCGATGGATTTGATCGCGTTATTTACATCGGCGACGGAAGCAACGATTTCTGCGCTGTCTTGCGTCTCAGGAGGTGCGTTGGGTTTCCATCCCCTTTTCTAGACTGTGGCTCAGTTTTTCTTTCCGTACCCACCCGACTTTCGTTTTCCCGTCACCCTTTACCACGGACCCCATCAGCGAGGACGTCGTCTTCTGCCGTCGCTTCCGGGGTCTCGAACGCAAGATCACCGACGAGCGCGCCCGGGGAGAAGCTTCCCGTCTCCGGTGCGCGGTGGAGTACTGGTCCGGTGCGTGGGAGCTCGAAGAAAAATTCAAGGCGTATACGGCGCGCGGTAGGGAGCTCAATTGAATCGTTTAGGTCTGCTAAATCTATGACTGTATGTAGCAGGAATGAGGAAGTCGTTGTGACAGTACCAAAGCAGGGTTCCACTAGCCTCATATACCGTTAAATGTATACATTAAATCCTGCCCGTGCTCGCAGAGATTACTTAACCTGTCGACACAAATTGCGAAAGGCGAGAACGGTAAACAAACTTGCTTCGGGATGATTTCTGGGTGGGCCCTGTGGTCCGGAGCTGGATGGGTAGTGACGGTGCACACGCAAGCGGTAATTTGTGGCAGTGCATCAAGCATCTATTTGATACCATACTTCATAATGAATACACCTGGTGCAGTTGTTGCCGGAAACGCAAATACAGTCGCGTAAGTATATCTCCCTGGATAACTGGGAGCCATTCTGAGCATGCCTCCAGACTAAAATCAATCACAATCAAGAGTAAGCCTATGGCGTTGGTCCTTCTATACATATTTGAGTTAACTTTCAGTCGTTCAGATATCGAAATCAACACTACACAGGGCCGAATCGGGGGTTTTATCAAGCAACATCAAGTCGAATTTTGCGTGGGCGATACACTACAGCGGACGGACAAAGCAAAGGAGACAAAAGCCCGCACTACCAGTTGGGACCACGTACTGTTCTTGTGGGTCCATGTCCGCCATTGTCATTGTACACCATGGAGCTCAATATTTTCAGTGATGGCGATGACAGTTCTGTCGTGCTCGTAAACGTATACGAAAACCACCGCTTCCGAAAGGACAAGCTGGTCGGATGTCTCAAGGGTACCATCAACGAGATGCTGAGCAGATTAAACGACGGAGGTGCATAATCTCTGTCGGTAAGAACCATGTTTCGCTGACTCAATTTGTGTGATGAAAGTATTTGAAGAGCGTCTTCAGTTGAACACCTCTGATGGAGCCGATCTTTCTGGGTTTACCATCAAGTTAGCCTTGGTCGTCGTCGAACAGCGCGGAAATGTCAACGCAGACGATCGTCGGGCTGCAGATACCGTCACTAAGGTGAACGAAATGATCCCCGCACTCTCCTCCACGCACCCCGCTATCGACCTCTTGGGTTCTGTCGTCGATACTGGTACAACGGTTGCAGGTCAGATACAGACATTGGAAACTGTTTTGGGCGCTTTGTTGCACAAGATGGAGTTTTTTAATCAGATCGTGGCCAGTATTGCAGAGGTGCTTGCCGCTTGTTATCTTGATCTCCTCGCCTTCTGAATGTCACACAGCTTCATCCGATTGCATCGCTGGCTTGGTCCGTCATATCAGCTGCGAACAAGGTCCTTACCTTTCTCTATATCCAAGCTGATGCTGATCGATGCAAATTTTCACACAGGTCTTCTTGAAACAGAAAGATCGGGACGAAAGAATCACTCTTTTGGCTGGCACGATGAGCGATGTCTTTGCGTTCGTTCACGACGTTGAACCGTTGAAAGTGATCAAGATGCACATGGAGACCATTACGCTGATGACTCGGCAAGTTACCGAATGTGGATACTTTATCATCGGCTATATGAGACACAAGAACTTTTGTCAGTTGTGGTCATCAGTTCTATAATTGTCTGATCTGATTTTCTGGTGTAGGGATTCGAACAGGAAAATATATGCTCTCTGATATCGACTCGAAGATCAGCGATTACGAGAAAAACTTTCAAGAGCTGAAGGCAACGTTCATGGGAGGGGTTACCGTGCAAACTGGTATCACGGTTGTCCGCATGATGAATATGGTACAACCTGCTGGTAGGTCGGTTGAGTCGATACTATGATCAGATGTTCACGCATGTGGAACACAGCCGAGTCCGTTGTCCTCGACGACATGCCGTATGCGCGCGGCGCTCGGTATGCGCAAGAGAAGGGATGCTTTCCAGGGACGCGCGAGGCCCTCCTGGATGACATTTGTGAAGTTCTCAACAATGCAGACGAAGAAGCTCCACGAATATGCCTCCTTACTGGGGTTGCTGGATCGGGCAAGTCTGCGGTTGCTCACTCGATCGCTGCGTTGTACGACGGGCAGAAGCGGCTAGGGTCATCGTATTGCTTCTCACGCACCGATGTTACAACACGGAATCCCCAGAATCTGTTCAGCACCATCGCACGCGATCTATGTGATCATGACGATCAGTTCAAATCCGCCCTGTGGGCAGTTGTCAAAGGAGAACGAGCACTTCGGACATCGACATCACCATTCGAGCAAGTCCGGCGGTTGATCATCGAACCTAGCAACCACCTGGATGCCATCGGGCCGTTGATTGTCGTCATTGATGCGGTTGACGAAAGCAGCGATCCACCTGGTCGAGAGCAGCTCTTGCGAGTTATCTCTGAACAAGTTACACGCGACTCATTCCCATCCCACATACGCTTCCTCATCACTGCTCGTCCGGAGATTGATATCCTCCGTGCACTTCCATCCGGCGCGCACTTGGTCCACAAAGAAATGAGCAGCGTAGCCCTGGATGTGGTTGATGGCGATATCGAAAAGTTCATCCTTCATGCTCTCCATCCGTACACTGAGGAGCTCGAGCCATATTGGCCTGGAAGAGGGTGGTCCCGGCTGCTTGTTCTTCATTCCCAACAACTCTTCCTATGGGCATCGATTGCATGCAACTTCATCAAGGGTTTTGGAACTATCGGACTTAGTCCGTATGAGCGACTCAACATACTTTTGCACAACGACAACGACACTACTGTCCACCCTCTAGACCAGCTGTATGGAACAATACTGGGTCAACTATTTACAATGGACAAGGCTCGTCAATCATTCCGAAATGTTATGGCTATTGTGCTTGCTTTAAAGGAGCCACTCTCTCTTAAATCTCTTTTGGCCCTTTTCCCCCCCAGCAGAGACATGAAGGTTCAGCTCAGAGGCATCGTTAAACCCATGGGATCACTGCTTGAAGGTGTAGTAGAGGAAGAAAAGCCAATCCGACCTGTCCATACTTCCCTTCGTGACTTTTTACTCAATGAAACTCGGAGTTCTATATTCTATGTCGACATCCAGCCTCAACACTCCCTCTGCCTTGGTCAAGCATTGCTTACATGCATGCGAAACCATCTCAGATTTAATATCTGTGATCTCAAGGACTCTCGAAACTTTAATTCAGCAATTCCGGACCTCTCTATTCGAGTGAACAAGACCCTCCCCCTTCATATGGTCTACTCCTGCCAATACTGGATGGACCACTTCCAAGCTATTGATCCAACTCAGGAAGTGTTGAATGAAGTGTCCCTGTTCTTCAAGGGCTTTATTGCCTATTGGCTTGAAGCTATTAGTCTACTTTCTCACTCCTCTCCCTATCACATAATCCAATCTGCTCTGAGGACCTGTGGTATTCTTCAAAGTTGGGCCAAGGCAAGGGTAATGGTTATGTTACAGCATGGTTTCTAAACAATATACATTTTATAGGTCCATGAAATTGGAATTCTGGGATCAGAAGCATTCAAGTTCATCCAAGTGTTCAGTCCTGTTTTGCAAAAGTCAACCCCTCATCTCTATTTATCAGCCATGCCACAAACACCCACCAATTCTCCACTCTGTGATCTCTGGCTTTGCCACCTGAAAAAGCATATTTCAGCAAATGCAGGACATCCAGCTAGTTGGCCAGCAGATCTTCATACCATTCAAGGGCACACTGAAATGGTTACATCAGTGGCCTATTCTCCTGATGGCATCCATATTGTCTCTGGCTCATGGGATATGACTATCAGGGTTTGGAATGCAACCACTGGTCAGTGTGTAGCAGGTCCATTTGAGGGGCACATTAATTGTGTCATCTCTGTCACATATTCTCCTGATGGCATTCATATTGCCTCTGGCTCAAGGGACAGAACTATCAGAGTGTGGAATGTAGCCACAAGGCAGTGTGTGGCAGGTCCATTTGAGGGACACACTTCTGAAGTTACCTCTGTTGCATATTCTCCTGATGGCTCTCATATTGTTTCTGGCTCAGTGGACATGACCATCAGAGTTTGGAATGCAACCACTAGTCAATGTGTGGCAGGTCCATTTGAGGGGCACACTGCAGCTGTTATCTCTGTTGCATATTCCTCCAATGGCACTTGTGTTGTCTCTGGCTCATGGGATAGGACTATTAGAGTTTGGAATGCAACCACTAGTCAGTGTGTGGCAGGTCCATTTGAGGGACACACTTCTGAAGTTACCTCTGTTGCATATTCTCCTGATGGCTCTCATATTGTTTCTGGCTCATTGGACAAAACAATCAGAGTTTGGAATGCAACCACCAGTCAGTGTGTAGCAGGTCCATTTGAGGGGCACACTGCAGCTGTTGCCTCTATTGCCTATTCTCCTAGTGGAACTCATATTGTCTCTGGCTCATGGGATAGTACTATCAGAATTTGGAATGCAACTACTAGCCAGTGTGTGGCAGGTCCATTTAAGGGCCATGCTTATGCAGTTACCTCTGTTGCCTATTCTTCTGATGGCATTCATATTGTCTCTGGCTCTGGGGATATGACTATTAGAGTTTGGACTACAGTCACCAGTCCATATGTGGCAGGTTCATTTCAAGGGCATACTGATCGTGTTTTCTCTGTTGCCTATTCTGCTGATGGCACTTATATTGCCTCTGGCTCACAGGATCAGACCATCAGAGTTTGGAATGCAACCACTGGTCAATGTGTGGCAGGTCCATTTGAGGGTCACACTAATTGTGTCATCTCTATTGCCTATTCTCCTGATGGTACTCATATTGTCTCTGGCTCAGGAGACTGTTCTGTCAGAGTTTGGAATACAACCACCAGTCAATGTGTGGCAGGTCCATTTGAGGGGCACACTAATTTTGTTACCTCTGTTGCCTATTCTCCTGATGGCACTCATATTGTCTCTGGCTCATGGGATATGACTATCAGAGTTTGGCATGCAGCCACTGGTCAGTGTGTTACAAGTTCATTTGAAAGGCACACTGCAGCTGTCACCTCTGTCATCTATTCTCCTGATGGTACTCATATTGCCTCTGGCTCAATGGACAAGATGATCAGAGTTTGGAATGCAGCCACCAGTCAATGTGTAGCAGGTCCATTTGAAGGTCACACCAATTATGTCACCTCTGTTGCCTATTCTCCTGATGGCACCCATATTGTTTCTGGCTCTTATGATTGGACTATCAGGGTTTGGAATGTGACTACTAGTCAGTGTGTAGCAGGTCCATTTGAGGGGCACACTACTCATGTCACATCTGTTGCCTATTCCCCTGATGGCACTCATATTGTGTCTGGCTCAAGAGACAAGACTGTTAGAGTTTGGAATGCATCCACTGGTCAGTGTGTGGCAGGTCCATTTGAGGGTCACACTGGTTGGGTCACCTCTGTTGGCTACTCATCTGATGGAAACCACATTGTCTCAGGTTCAGATGATTGTTGTATCAAAGTCTGGGATCTGCAGAAGTTTGTCTCTTTTCCTGCTTTACATATGCAAGATGACTGGATTATATCTTCTACTGGTTCTTGCCTTGGATGGATTTCTCCCTGGAATAGAAATACCTTTTGTCTTCCAATCCATTCCTTAACCATTGGTTCTAATAGTTATCATACTAATGGTGTTGACATTTCACTGTTTGGAGAATCCTGGATATCTTGCTGGCAATAATTTTTGATTCATTTGCATGTATGTCACACTGTGCTTGTTGTGCTCATATACTATACACACAGTACCTGCAATATGATCCCAGTTTATGCATCATGTCATCTCTTTACATCTGTATTAGAAATAGACTTTCTGGAACCATAGATAAGAATGGATGAGATAATGAAACAGGCAGTACATATGTCGTTCGACGTCTGTGTCCTTGTTTCCACTAGTTCATTTGGCGTGCTCGGTGCGTAACATGCTGGGTAGGTGATACATTCGCGGATGAGGCGGACAAGCACGGGGTGGTGAGCAGATAGGCGATTGCTCAGGGAATTCAGAATTGTTGCGCTGGTCAACAACAGATGAAAGGGATATGAAATCGGCTGCGGGAATTTGGGTGTCGGGCGCGTGTTGTCAATGGAGAAGGGGGAAATCATTACTAGTAGGATGTGTGGGATCAAGAGGGTCGGACATATCAAACAGCGTGCCTGATTCGACGACGACGTCGTCGACCTACTGAACGTTTTACAGCTCATTTTGGGTTCGTACACCCAGAACCCAACCCTTGCTTTTCTCCACTCCTCCAGCTTCATAGGAGCTTCGACGAGCACGTCGACTTCATGGGACGATCTGCCGTCACGCCACCATCGCCAAATACATACTCCATGGCGGACCTCATTTCAATGCGGTCGGATTATTTCCTGGCGGCACTTGGTGCGTTCAATCGAGATGCGCACAACACGCGAAGTTTTGTGATGTGGAAGTGTTTCTTTGCGAACCCGGCCAGCTGCCGCGACAGCTCGTGGGTGGGCGCTAATATCAACGCCCGCGGGCTTAGCGACCGTTGTGACGACGATTTGGTGTGGGAAGGACGAGCAGCGCGGTCCAGTTCGGTACGCTTCAGATCCTGCCAGTGAAGGAGGGGCATAAGGTATGCGATTGACTTGCCAGACCCCGTCTCGCTCGCGAGGCGATATTCTTTGAGTTTTGACTCTCCGATTGGCTCCTGGATCAAATGCTTAAGCGCCGAAAGCGCCTGCCAGTGGATCGCGGTTGGCTTGGCGTCCTACCCTAATGTCTCTGTGACGCTCTGCAATAGACCAGCAAGTAGTGGAGACGATGCGAAATTGTCTGGGAGACCACCGCTCACAAGAGACGGAGCGGAGAGGTCAAATTGGTCCTGCAAAAGGGTTCGAGCGTCGCGATTCTGCTAGCATTGAAGGACAGTGCGACATGTAGGGAACCAAGCTTTTTAACCCTTCCTGTAGGTTGCAATGACTGTGTAAGGCCTGGAAGAAGCTAGCAGTTGGAGGTACTAGAAAATTGCCATTAAGGAAGCATTTGACTTACATAATGCTTACCATCAAGTGATAGCGCTTTCTAGATGGCGGCATGATCGGACTGCCGCAAGACAGTAAAACTTTCTTTTTGCCGTAGTACATAAAACGTGGGACTTGATCTGATAACTCGCTTCCTGACCACCATCACCTTTTCGATGGCTTCGATTAATAAACAGCTTGTCGTATTCGACTTTGACTGGTTAGTTGCCTTTCTTACACTTACAGAAAAAGTTGATCCCTCGCCACCAGGTCCATGGCGGACCAGGACTCGGACCGCTGGCTCTTTGAAGTCCTCGCCCTTGACATTCGCAGAAAAATGAGAGACCGTCCCACCGAACCCGGAAAGACCATACAATGGACAGACCTTGTGTGAGATCCGACCACCTTGTTATTCTGCCTTGCTAGTTGAGATCACCGTGATTGACATTCCCATCTTTCCTCTTCTCTTTTCTCCGTTCTCGAAGTGCCCAGTGTCTGAACGAGTTATCTCTGGAAGAGCGTGGAATTCAGAGAAAAGACATAGAGGGCGCTATCCGCCAGATCCCTTTCGTAAGCCTGCCTTGCACCGGTCAAAACACGGGCCTCATGTCTACATCCCTTACTCTGACAGCACCCCGCCATGAAACGCGGTATTCAGCTCCTTAAGAACCCTACCAGCATCGAAACCACTATCTTCATCCTCTCCAATGCCAACACCTTTTTCATCAATACCATCCTACAGGTATGTCTCCGCACGCACATGGCAAGCGCACCTGCTTATTATAATGTCAGCATCAAGGCCTCCTCGGATGCATCGACAACCTCGTCACCAACCCAGCCGACTTCTCTGACCCTGCGAACCCACACCGGCTCGTCCTCCGTAGGCGCGTTGATCCCTCGGGCCCGCAGCACGATTGCACCGTCGGGTGCGAAGCCAACATGTGCAAGGGTGCGCACCTCTCTCTACGATTGATCTGAGACTACCTTCTTGCTTAAGTTTCTGTCCGCTGTCGGCCCTGCAGGCCAGGAGCTTACGCGGTACCTCGACGACCAACGGCAATCCGTATCCGACCCCGATGTATTTGATCGCATTATTTACATCGGCGATGGAAGCAACGACTTCTGCGCTGTCCTGCGCCTCAGGAGGTACGTCGGGTTTCCGTCCCCTTTTCTAGGTTGTGGCTCACTTTCCCTTTCCGTACCACCTCTCGTCCCTACCCACCCGACTTTCGTTTTGCCGTCATCTTCGTCACCCTTTACCGCGAACCCCGTCAGCCAAGACGTCGCATTCTGCCGTCGCTTCCGGGGCCTCGAACGCAAGATCGCCGACGAGCGCGCCCGAGGCGAAGCTTCCCGTCTCCGGTGCGCGGTGGAGTACTGGTCCGGTGCGTGGGAGGTCGAAGAAAAATTCAAGGCATATACGGCGCGCGGTAGGGAGCTCAATTGAATCGTTTAGGTCCATGACTGCATGTAGCAGGAATGAAGAAGCTGCTCAAGCGGGGCTCTGTTAGACTTATACACTGTTAAACCCTACCTGTGCTCGCAGAGATAGCTTAACTTGTTGACATGAATTGGTTAACGGGTAGCCAAGGCGCAACAATCGAGGGTGGTATATAGCGGGAACATGCTTCGGGACGATTTCAGGGCGATCCCTGTGGTCCGAGGAACCTGGATAAGGCATACAGCGCACGCGCAAGCGGGGAAGCAGTTGAGCGAGTATTATAGAGTTCACGCCCCGGGGGGTCCCGGCGTCGAGGCCATCCAGAAGTGCCTTGTCCTCTGAACTGAGCCCAAAGCGTATAATTCTACGTTCGACTTAATCCTCTTCGGAGTAGTCCATTTATACAGGGATGAACCTTCGTACAACAGACGCCATTGAATGTGACATTGAGCTAACTGCAAGGACCACCTGAGAAGTATCTGGACAGGATCCTGTCCATACTGTCCAGATCGACGGAAGTCGTGTAAGATGTGAAGTGCGAACGCTTTGACATCGATCCAAACGTTCTTCGCAACCGACCGAATTACCTATTTTCCATCTGCCCGTGCAAAATAGGGCGCTTGCACGATGATCCCGTGCGTGCGACAGTAGTTTACGATAAACCGCTGTTGGTACAGGGGGTGAAGTTACCTAGTAATGGAATTAATGCTACCACCTACAATATACAGCAAAGAAAGTAAACACAAGACGTACCTCGATCTGATGTACAGTGAGTATCTACAGTCCCGCATCCTTGATCTCACTGAGATGCTTGACGCCGCCAGATTCCCAGCATGACATCCACCGATGGACATGCGTTGTGGAGGAAAGACTGGACTAGTTCGAGGCCCCGACGGTTCTGATCTTGCCCATGTTCTATGAGTCCAGCAAGGTGCGGTAGGACGTCGCTCCGTGCTCAAGAAGGGATCATGGATCAAAAACAAACCAATGAAATCTTTTCCGGTCACCAACAGAAAAAAAGAAGAAAGGTTACAAGCCCGGGTGAGTCCGTGCAACGATTGAGTGCGATCCACCGCGCTCACCGAATCCGAACCTCTGGAATGAATCGTCGACGTGTCACACCTTTGAGTGTGCTTTCGTACGTGACCGTGTGTCTTGCTAGCACATTTTGTGGCTTCAGCTGGGCAGGGTAGGTAATGAAATCGCAACGGGGAAGCAACAGTAAAAGCGAACGGAAGCGCACTCCCGCTCGAGCCGGCTCTCTCTGACAGCTAGACCGATCGTAGCTTCGTTTCTGTACAACTACGCCGAATCAATAGGTCTGCCGGGGGGGAGGTACGCACTGTGAGGGTGATTGAATCAATCGATTCAGTTTGGATTTCGTGATGCACTGGCAGGTTCCGCCGAGTGCAGCAGCCGTGCCAAAAAAAAAGTGAAACGCAACGTAATGTAAGTAATTGAATCGACCCTAAATTATTCCTAAAAACGTACGTGATCCGGACTTACCTATACCCAGCTGTCTCGAACGCCGTTAACACGCCGAACAAGCGCGTGAGTCGTGATTCTGATACACTCCAAACCCGACTTGGTGGAGGGGCATCGCATATCCTGCCAGTTAAATTTGATCAGATCGATCATCACATCGTTAGGCAGGCCATAAGTTATGTGATCCGAAGGTTGAACTAATAAAAATTCACTGTAAAAGAAGAGGGGAAAAAAAAGGAGGTATGTAGTAGACGCCAGGATTCCAAATTGCTGTCTAGGCCAGGCCAACGAATATTATTCGATGTAAACAGTAAAACAGACAGTGGATTTGATAGTGAGCGTCATTAACAGCTGTTATTATTATTGTTACTGTAGTAAAATGACGTTTTTTCGCTGAGCACTGTCGTCCGTGGTTTTGATATGAACTTTCCAACAGCGTCAGACCTTTTGAAGTATTAGTAGTACTACTATGCTTGACACTTGTTGCTCGGCGCGCGAGTAGCGCCACGAACTTCTGTCACAAGAAACATATTGGGACGGATACAGGCCTGAGACTCTGGTAGAACATACCCTACAGTGTTTACCATG
Source organism: Rossbeevera mucosa (assembly GCA_038090415.1). Classification (NCBI taxonomy): domain Eukaryota; kingdom Fungi; phylum Basidiomycota; class Agaricomycetes; order Boletales; family Boletaceae; genus Rossbeevera; species Rossbeevera mucosa. The sequence continues at coordinate 20,453 of JBBPMR010000109.1, forward strand.
CATGGCATTTAGAATGTACAGAGAAAGTCGCTACCCGGGCCAGCCGGCCCTGGTTTCAGACCCGACTATGACTTCTTGCGAGAGTTGCGAGAGGGCTCGAGCGAAGCTACAAAGACTCAGATTGACGAACCTTATACATAGGTGCTATGTCGAACAAATATGTCGAAATTTGATTCATGCATACGCACAAGGCCTGATCTAGGCCTTGTGCTAAGTTGGTCCCTCTTTTTTTTGTTTTCCGTAATTCCGCTCAATCGCAGAGCATTTCCCGCGTAACGATTGACCAAACCGTTGGCTGCGCGCACTAAACCCGAGGTCACCTCAGCCCTTAAACCAGTCCCGGTCTTGACCATTAATTCTGATCTCCCTCCTCATTCCCCCTGTTCCATGTGGTCATGCTGGCGGGGCAGAATCGGACCTCATACATCACTCAATCCCAGAGGACGATTATAGTCAGGCCGCTGATCGGTGATCTCGATTGTCTTCCCATCGTGACGTTAACGATGAGAAAGCTACCTCCGCTGATAAGATCCATCAGAAAGTGACGAAGGCCCGCCATTGAAAACAAATCGGAAGAACCGCCCACCATTGGCTTGGTACTTCAAGCGGTAAGCCCTATACCTTTTTTTACCGATCTCCATACGGTCGTGGGCGCACCTACTCCACATTAAGTGGGAAAAACGAGGCTGAGCATCGCGAGCTTTATTAATCCAGCACATCGTTCGTCTCCGTACACACAAGCTTGACGCCTACTTACTCTCTCGTTTTCCCCTTCCAACTCCTCTCTCTGTCAAGAGGGGAATTGAAGGTTTGCAGAGAAGCAGTAATTTCGTTATCGGTATCCTATGAACTATTATCCTAACGCCGCACCATTATTAAATAACTCCCTCATCTAGCGAGGTTGATCACAATGATACATAATGGAGAAGCGCAACGATGACTTGGCAACTGGCATCCGAATTCGAACCCCGGACCTGGGGGTGGAGATGGGGTTGATGGGGTCCTGCATTCCCTACGTACGACTATATTGTACACCAGCTTCCGTTGTGTGCATCCCACGACAATGTTCAGCGCCAACAATCGTCCAGGGAAAAGATACTCTCGTTCTGTCTCTAGGCAAAGGGGAGAACAAGGCGTGTTTGAATGCTAGAATTATCAATTGTTCGGGTTATCCTCAATCCCCCATTTCGCCGCTCAAATTTGCAACTTCCGATATTTGTTCAAGAGCTGTTCGTCTCCCCGGAGTGGTCGTGGGCAAGGAAGGGGATGGGACAACCGAGGGGCCTTCTTCGCGTCCCACAATGCCCGTGATGATCGATGATGTCCGACAACTACCCCGTAAATCTTTTTGAGGGTTCTTCATTCCCTAGAAGTCCTACCCATTGCTAGAGTGGAAAGAAACCACAATCGAAGACTCGCCAACAACCGTCGCATGATTCTCGTTCTCGCGCCCAGCCTGGCTAGCGGTTGGCGAATTCAGCACCCCTAATTCCCCGACGGTGGTCTAGACTCACCGTTCAAACACGTTCAACGGGTCGACTGGGCCATGCCATGCGGACGCGGCGGTACACAGGTGCAAACGTCCCGTGCGTGCAGAACACGACCTACAGCATTTGAAGAAAAAAAAAACAAGAAAAAAAACGACGCATGTACTCCACGACCTATCACCCAACGGAGCCGCAGCACCACACAAAAGGAACCGCGCGGCACTAGAAGTCTGGGTGCCGCTGTGCTAACAGCAAGTGCGTGTTGTCCACGCAAACGGCAAACGGCCAAACGTACTCCCTTTTTTGTCTACATACGCATGACACGGGGGGGAACAAAGGGCGAGATCCGGACGAGCCGGGACCCGCTCCGCTCCCTCTCACGTGTCACAGACTAGAGCATGCAGACACGCATCGCTTGCACTGCCCGCAGTGGAACAAATCTGGCAGTGTGTCCATTGTTGCAATACGATAGTGATCGCGTGCGTGGGGCAGTAACCACAGATTGTGGAGCCAGCGGTATGGCACACACGGGAACTGTAACGAGGATATATCGTGGTCACCGTTCGGTTGACACTCCATTGTCAAGGCGGGGCATAGTAGCAGCCCTCAGTTCCGCTTTGTGACGCGATCAGTGGTTGGTTGGTGGTGGTTTGGACATTCGTCCTTCATAACATTTTGCGCAACCCTGGGTTTGAAAACAATGTACGAAAAAATTGTTTTGTTCATTTCCGTTAAGCCATCGCAGTCAACGCCGGAATGTATAAGACGAAAAAAAATGTTCTGACCTCAGAGCTGCTGGCTTTGATCTAAAGGCATTGCAAGCCTGACGACGCATGTAATGGCACCGTAACATGATGGTCAATGACGAACGAACGGCAACGATCAATTTCTTCTCCTCTCCCCCTCTCCTGTCGGCAGGCCTAGTTCATTCAGTCCATATACAAACGCAAGGGATGGCATGTTCATATTAATTGAGGAAGCCCATATCATGTCATCGGGCGCCGGTTGGTCTAACCACAAGGAAGTCTCAAGGCTTTAACCGCAGGCTGTCGTCTTTCCAATTACATGGAGGAAGGAAATTACCCAGAAAGCAGCGGCAAAAGCAAGCAGGCAGGCAGGAAGTATTTGACGCCATTACACCCTGCTTGTCCTTATTTCGGCTGCTTCCATATGCATACGCATGCATCTCGCTGTTGCCACCATGAAGGCGTATTACAACTGCTTCCTGGCAATCAGACGGATCAGTTGCTGACTGCTAAGACAGGAGAAACAACCCTGACCTGGGAGACACATCGTCTCGCACGGAAATGAAGGAAAATGACCAGAATGGTTTCCCCCCTGAGACGAAAAAGAGTTCAATACGTAGGTCCTTGCGCCTGTCAGCAGCAAATCTCTTCTGCCTCGGGGCATCAAAGCTACGCGCCGTGAGTAGAAATAGAAGGCGTTTCATAACCTAAATGGTGTTCAACGTTTCATGCAGACGGCCTGTTGTACATTAACAGGGGAAGCAAGGGTCAACAGAGACGACCACGGAGAAAGCACACTGAGGTGTCCTCCATCAGCACCGTGGCGTGTGATTTCCCAGAACCATATTCCTTCTGCATGGTGTGCGTGAGAGGTGAACACAGGGCGCACCCTCGGGATCCGCGCCGAAAAGGGCATCGCATCGCTGGTTGACGGCCAGCCAGCTTTGATAACTACGAGGACGGGGGTCAGTGGCCGCCGCACGTCAACACACAAGATCAACTAGATCAACCGAATAGTTTCTTGTATAGCCTGCGGACATATTAGCGACAGGCTCTTGCCGGGACTTAGCTTGCCTTAGGCGGATGGCTCGGTTCGAGATCCCGCCTACCCGAATCTGGATGGCGACTTGATTGATCATCGGGGATGACCGGTGAACCTTGCCCACCCAGGACCCTGTCGACCCCCCAGAGTTCCTTTCACAGCTCCACATGGGTCATGCCATGCAGCAACTATGCGGGCCTGCAAATAAATTACGTTTATTGGGATGCGGCGCTATTCTATGTATGAGACGGTACGTCGTGAAAGGGTTGTTGCCACATCACCCAAACACATCCCAGGGTAGAGGACCCTGGTAGACTTCGGCAGGATCGTCCGGGCACCACTCTAGCAGACCACGCAGTTCCGGCGCGGATGCATGGTATGGATGAAATCGGATAAATGGATTCCTAGCCCGCCGTTTGGCAAGGAGGAAGTTGTGACAACCATACATGTCAAGGGTGTATGGCTTGTATCCGTTTTTCAACTATATAGGATAACAGTAAACATTCGAAATTAGTGGGTGAATTCCTAGAATGGTCGCATCCAACCCTTACCTCGCCTTGGCGAGCCGTCATGGCTTCATCACCTGTGGTGAGAGGTTCGAGGCCCATGTACTCAAATAACGGGATAGGGAACCTGATTGCCGCTCGATGTAGCTCTTCAAACCGGCGCTGCTTCATCTCGTATCCAACCACGGTAATTTGCGACGGGTATCTCCCAGTGACCTCATGAAATCGCGCGATTGAAAACAGTACGTTTTGATATGAATCGAGCGCATACGTCTCCGTCGTGGCTCGAGGAAATGGGGTGCTGTCGCCGCCGATAGTAGTAGCTATGACGTGAAAGAGGTCCAAACTTTGCGCCACCCGCATGTATGACTCTGCTTCCGTCGTCGTTGACTGAAGCCTGGTTTGACCGCTGCGGAGGTGAGAGACAATCAAGAGACGAAATTAGCAAATTGATCGAGAATTGAACGTGGTCGCTGCGAAGAGCCCTTACCCACTGAACACAAGCAAAGAATTTTTATCTTGCAACGCGAGGAGGGTTCTGGCAACGTTCCCCAAGGCGTCAGACTCGCGTTCCCCCACACCACCACCACCGCACTGGGTTCGGAGTTTGACTAGGCCCGGTGCATGCGTGCGGCAAAAAAAAAAGAAAAAAGGGCAACTAAGCTCACCCTTGCTTGATGTGATCGACAAACGCAGGCACCCTGCCGCCACCTCTCTGGTAATCTTCCAGCGTCCACATGTCCTCGTCAAGCACCTCCTCTGGTTTTGAGCCCTTCCATATGGCGTGTCCAGGCACGACAATCAAGTGAGAGATATGCCCTAGCACCTCATCGCGGTGTATCGTGGCAAGGATGCTGCCTGGGGGAGTGTAGCCGAGGAAGCCTCCGCGCCCATTCGATGACGAAGAATAAGAGGAGGAGAGGAGGAGAGTAAGGTTGTAGAAAAATGATATACAGCCGCAAGCGACCAAGAGCAGCACGCCTAGGTTGGTCAGTCTTGAGCGCCCACTGAGAAACCGGAGAACGACACGGTAGTCGAGCGAACGTGAGCGGCCTCCCTTTGTGCTGTACTGAAAGGTGCCACGACGCACAGAACTCAGAACTGGTGCCGGGAGCATCTGCTCGGGACGATGGGGAGTGTCATGTTTCAAGTCCATGTCCGACGGGACCACTCAAAAGCCGGGCACCGCTTCAACTTGAAGCTCGCAACAACTCCGAGTCCACTAAGTATTGACCCACTCGGTTCATCCGGACCTTTCAATGCATTACAGGTCGAGCGAGATCCAACGGGGTTCTGGTTCGGATCATCTGAGTACTACCGTTGCCGCAACGTTTTGCGGTTTGAAGAGTTCACAAACATTCACATCCACACAGTGTCCCGATCATCGTGACAGCCTTGTTTCACCGAATATATAAAGCCTCTCGTCCTTGGAGACTCCCTTCTCCTAAATGTCTGACTCCAGCTCATTTTCGTTGTTCCCACATGTTCAAATTCCGGACTTTGCCGCTGTTGAGTTCGCGGGATGACATAGGTGGTCACCGCCCACTAAGGGGTGAGTTCATATATTCAAAGAGTTTCACCGTATGGAACTGTATTCGTGGGTGAGCCAAATTGTCTCTCGCGAGTCGCATCAAGCTTAAGCTTAAGGCTAAAAGAAACATAGGCATTAACACCATACAATCAGTAACGTAGCTTTTGTACCAGTAACTCAGACACCGGGTAGTAGAAAAACCCAACCGAAAAAAGACAGTAAGATATATAATTAAGAGGTACTTTACTAGGGTATGTGGTGTTTACCATGTATTTCATGCTGGCTCAATCACCTGGCGGCGCCCGACCGCATGCAGCCCGTTCCAATGTTGGAGAGCGTCGACCCCGCATTCCGCCGTCGCAACCGCCACTCGGTATCTCTGGTCGTCTGTCGAGATGTCCCGATTAGTCCCCAATTCCCATTCGTGAAAAGAGTTACTTGCCAAACCTTGCAAGCGCATCGAATGCCGTGTCACCTTCCAGAGGTACCGGCCAATGATGGTGGCCGGAAGTAATGACAACGTTGCCAGTCGTCTTCTCATCTGTGTAGCCACGCGGAAGAAGAGGAAAAGGACGGCAGGTTAAAGGAGCATCCACCGAAATAAACGCGATGAGCGCTCACAGTTCCGTCCACCGTAATAGTCTCCTCCATCAAGCGAGTCAATAAACGATGAGAGATGCAACTGGTGATCGGGACCGCCAAACTGACTCTCCCGCAACGATCGTCTCGCGTTCGCACATGGGTACGGGGAGGTCCTGGCAGCACGAGTGCTTCGACCGCCATGACCGGCGGCGGAGTGTGCATGTGACGAGTCAAAGACATCTGACAGCCAACCAAAAAGCGAATCAGGTACAGGTTTTTATTTATTTTATTTTCAAAATCGCGTCTCCCCTCCCCCCTCGTAAAAAACAAGAAATAAATTGCCAACGAAGGAGGGACAGACGTACAATGATGTTCCTCGGTCAAATTTTGATGCGCTTGTTGTTTGAAATTATCATGGGCCGTTCCAGAAAACGAGGGCATAAAATGGTGATCATGGGCATATCTTTGATGGTGACGGTGAAAATGGACGTGTTGTTGTTTGGAAATTACGTCTTGTAACTGTTGGTGTTGGTGTTCAGCGGCAGAAGACGGTGGTGGTGGTGCATAATATATTGATCCTCCAGAAGGAGCCTGGAACGGATGTTGCTGTTGGATGTCGATTACGCCTTGAGGAGGAGGGGCAGTTGGATTAAACGAGGTAGTCGGGTCATCTACGGCGGAAATTGGAGAGGGAACGATTGGATCACTTGAAGAGTGTGAATGATCAGAGGGAACGGAAGTGTTGCTGCCATAGCTTGGGTATACGAGAAAAGGATCGAACGGACCTCCCTGAAAGAACGTTGAAAAGGGTGACGAGGAGGACGGCTGGGCAGGGATAGAGCCTGGGGAACCCGTGTTGCTCGTGGTTGCTGAACCCGAGCAGAGATGCTCCGATGGCGAAGGCTCGGATACCGCGTCCGAACCCGCCGCACCGGACGGCGGCGGTGCAGTCACCCAGTGGCAATCACCCTCGGCCTGCTGCTGCTGCTGATCGATTGGCAAGGTATGAGAATGATCCGCGGGGATGTATGGCTTCGGAGACGGGGAGGCAACGTGTGGGTGTGTCGTCGCAGGGATCAGCACCGGAACCCGATCGTCAGAACAAGAACCCGCGCTTCGTCGCTCGACGGGCGTGGCTGCAGCCTCATGAGCTGACAACGTCGGCACCATTCCCGTCCCGGACGGAGACCTGGCGGACGAGGATCGGATGACAAACACGCATTCTTTCCCACGTGCCTGGCATTTGCTGCATGGCCGCTGCAAATCACATTTCACTTTGGAATCGGCACAGGCCTGACACGACCGTCGCCTCGTGCGGTTAGCATGGGACCTAGAATCACGGGTAAGATCGAGTGACGGGAAACGGGGCGCGTGCGCGCGCACAGGAAAGAACAGACGGGGGGAGGACATAACCGGGTAAAGGCATAAAAAACAAAACACAATAAAACAAAAAGAATAATAGGAAACGAGAACACCCACGAATCACCGCATGTCTTCTTATGTCGCGTCAACAAATCACTGCGGGTGAACTGCGCATCGCATGTCTGTCAGGGTTCAACGTCCGGTCCTTAGCATGCGGGATCGAAGACGTTTTTGGACAAAAATCCCTTACATCGCACCGATGGGACCTGTCTCCGGTGTCTGTGGGCGTTCGTGCCACCTAGGTTCAATGGTCATGCTCAAAGAGCGACAGATATGAGTACTCACGGGTGCGCAAGTGACGATTGAGATGAGTAGTGCGCGTGAACTTGGCAGGACAATGCGGACAGAGTTTCGTCTGAGGGAGGATGGGTATATTGCCCTTGTGCGACCGCATCTTGGACACTGCACCGTCCTTTCTGTACTCGATGACGGCCCGAGGTTGCGGTACCGCGACAGAGGAAGCAGCGAGATCTGGGCGATGGCGAGAAGAAGCGGTCGACCCACAGGCCATGTTGGGAAAGGGAAAAGCAAAGGGAGAGTTAAGCCAGGGGAGGCTGGAGTTGCTCGAACGTCAATCGGAGGACGTTTGTTTAAAAAGGCTGGAAACGCTTTATACATGGGAGTGACAAGCTCTTTGGAACCCTACAACTCCGATTAGTGAATTGCATCTGCAATGGACCGAGGCAATACTAACCTAAATTTGATTTCCAGGACCCCGGGCAAACTGTCCGGAAAAGGACAACGACAAGTCGGCGAACAACAACGCGATCTCAATCATATCGACCATCGAGGTGAATCTAGAGTTGGGTGTGAAATTATTGCTTACCCGAGAATCTTATGTTTCTATGGCCGTGTCACCATCGAGTCCGTTGAGCGGCACTCGCAGTGATCAGTAGTGAGTAAGGACTGCGTGGCACTCGCCGACAACATGCCCTTGTGAAGCTGATTCATGAGCTGACAAATATGAGATCTGCCTCCTCCGCAACTTTCAGGGACCGCATTTTTTGAAAGACAGAAAAATAGAAAGAAAAAAACAGAGAACAAATAAACAAAACGAACCTGGCCGTCCCGATCGTGGAGCGTGTGCTGATCGACATGGCATCGGATAGCCCCAGATCAAATACTTGTCTGACGCCGGAGAATTAAGACCACACAACATGCTGCCAGCCACGGCCATGGTTACGTCTAAGTTCACCAGGTAATGCCGACATTCAACATTTAACACCATCCTACCTAACCCTCAAGCTGTGGCAAGTTTTTTTTTATGGTTTCCTCGCCGCCTCATGCTTACGGCTTAAACTCCTGTTCCAGTGCCCACTGCACAGCTTCCTCCACGTCGTCGACCTCGTGTGTTGGGCGGTGGCTTGGCGGTCCCTGACGAGGGTCGTAAACACCCGTCCTCACCAGAATAGACTTCCAACGTGCGGCATTCGCCCCTGCAATGTCGGATTCCGGGTTGTCTGAGGAGCGCAACATGAACTCGTTGCCGCGTTCACTTGCTCTGGACTCCGCGACTCACCTCCAACCATGTATCTGTGCAACGTATTACAAAATAAAAATGTCAGTTGGTATGATATAGCATACAGAATGCAATTATTTGTGACCTACACCGAGCCAGGAGAGGATTTTTCAAGCAACTGTTCCCGCAACATCTGCTCCGCGAACGTGTAGGTCGCTGCCGTGGGCTTTCCGAATTGGGTATACGGATATGGCGTTCCGGTTAGCGACTATGAAAATGGTCACCGGGAGATACCGAGTCAACTGAGCTCAGTTACTTTGAACACAGCTTGGAAAGCTTCTTTGAACGCGCCTTGCCCAAGTCGAGGTCTATCAAAATCTGATTTCCATATCAGATCTGGATTGCAGAAAACGAGGTCGACCGCCTTTCGCGTGTGGGTGGGCAGACAGGGACCGCCCATAACGCCGCCTGATTGAATCAAATCGCACATCACTTGGATATCAAGGGCCCAGTTTCGAGGATCATGAAATACAGTGATGGCTGCGATGCAGATTTGGGAGAAATCGGTTATCTAAACGCAGATTTCGCTTATTCAAAAAAGATTTGATCGGAGTACAACTAAGCGGGGACCGACCTTGACCGACTCTAGCTCTTCAGCCGAAAGACTGTGAAGCGGCCATACACTGTAACCTATTTGAGAAAGCTGCCGTGAGGCGGGTCACAGTGAGTGACTTACGCCTTATTCCAAGCAAGCACGTCAAGGGTGGTGTAAACATGCTTAAAGCCGTAGCTATTCTCGAGATCAGAGATCCATGTCAACAAAGGGTGGCGTACAAACACATAAGCAATTACCCTTCGGCAACCTTGCGGAGTGTGTCGCCCTTGCCGCCGAGCACCAACACTGGTAGATCAACATACTTGCGCACGACAGACTTTAGTACCGTGTGTGCTTGAATAAATCGTCCAGGATCGATCTGTGCGAATGTCCATTCTTAGTGAAATGGCCATCTCGAACCGCGGATCTCACTTTGGTTCCCAGCTGTTGACTGAGTTTGTGGCAGCGCACCGACTCGCTCACGCCACCGCCATTAGTGAGCTGCAGGATATTTGAGTTTGATGGGAAGTGGAAAACATGAGGTATCATTTACTAAGAGGTAAGGAATTTTGCTGGGAAAGCGATCAGGACGGGCGAAGCATGGTGGAGCGGGAAAAAAAAAAAGAGACGTACACGCCGAATGGATTGTTACCGTCCAGGATCGACAATGCTCGCCTTGAGGCGGGTAGGGCGTTGTCACCTCGAACGAGAACGCCATCCTGAGCGTGCACGGGTGAGGAGTCAGTTGAACTACAGCGTGTTCGGGTCCCAGTAAAACCTGAATGAGTCACGGACGATATCGAACACGAACGCCAGCGGCGAGGCGGCCTTGTGAGCTTTTAAAACGGGATCGGGATGAGAAACAAGCCAAACAGGATAAACGATAGCACGAGTTGTGGAGACTGACCTGTGCGATGTCGTACAAAGGAAACGGTTGGAGTGATATTGACGTACTTTGAGCACATGTATCTCTGCGAATACAGGGTGTTCAGCTGGCACATCCTGATTCTGGACTTCTCGGTATGTTGCGTGAGAGTCAAGAAAAACGCGGCCTGCGAGCGTTCATGAAAAGAAAATGAGTGACAAACACTAACAATGGGAGAGAAGTGACAACCTTGGCGATGTGACTTGATATTATGCGCCTGAGCCCTGAAACCAATCGACTTTGAGTCCACGTTGTGCACCAACGTGGTCAACGACTTGCTGCTTTGAAGCTCACCGCGTCTTCCGTACCGTGGTACCGAATTACTTAATCACGATCGACACTGAAGTCTCTCCCCAGGGCCGAATGCAGCAAACCATAATTAATGTCTAAAAATCTCTTAGCTGGACAGAACTAAGCTTTCATTTCAGCGCATTAGACGGCGTTCATGTACATCCTGGTGGTGCACCAGGACACCTGTCTTACGCGACGATTATGACCTTCGTCAAACGACTGCGGAGGTCAAACTACTGAACTTTGATAAGAATCGGAGTCGCAGAGATTCTCTCCATGTCGCGGGCAACATGATCAGTCACCCTGCAGTTTGTCGTCCGTCAAGCCAGTTTGGCCCGTGATGATCGCATATTCGCAACAAGACTGCGGCTTGTTCCTAGTAGTGATTCGACAGATATCGTGATTACCGCGGAAGTAGTACATCTCGCCACAAAGCTGGATGATTATTGGGGTTGTGATGATCATTTCCTCTATCACTTTGTCTAATTGTGGCCTGTTTCATGTTGGGCGGCAGGGTGTTCAACTCGAGGTTGCCAGGCCTCGTGGGTGCCCGCCGGCGCCGTTGATCTAGATTCAAATCCACACACCACACTTCAGCCTAGGTCACCATGGACTGGTTCGATCGGGTCAAATCTACCATCTTCATCTTTCCCAATCGTGGGAGGCAACGACGTCTGAAAATAGTTCCCAAGGGTCTATCTAGAGCCACCTGTTCCTTATCTCATCCTACCTTCAACATCATGGCCTCCATAACACTTCCTCGGCTTGCAATCATCGCAGCGGGAGAAATGGGCGCTGCAGTTGCCGGTAGACTCACTAGGGCTGGTTGCACCGTCTACACTGATCTGGACGGACGCTCGGAGGCGACACGGCGACGGGCCAAGGAAGCTGGGATGCACGATGCGCCCTTCGACGAACATCGTAGTCAAAGTGGACTGGATATTGAGTATACTGCCTCCCCGGGACGCAGTTTCGCTGGTTGAAAAGGTTCGGGACGCCGCTGTAAGGCAGAACAGACAAGGGAGCACCGATCCTTTGGTGTTTGTAGATTGCAATGGCATCAATCTGGAGACGGTGAAGCGGATTGCAGGAAAGTTCCCAGACACAGGCATCAATTTTATCGATGCCAGTATTATTGGAGGCGATCCCACCTTTTATGCATCTGCTGAACCACAGGATGAACACATTCTCGATTCTTTTGCAACTCTCCCAATATGGACTAAAAATTTCGCTGCTGACAGCAGAGGGGGCGGGTGCGGGGGATGCAAGTGCGCTCAAAATGTCATATGCGGTGAGCAGACCTCCATTCTGTACACATGTGCAGCAGGGCATTAGGGTGGCATGTAAAGGGGATCACCAAGGGAACAATTGGTATCTATACGACAATGATCTTGGGTAGGCAAACAATACAACAACGCGGTGATTGCATGTTGATGGGCTACCATTAGCTGCGCACGCATCATCGCCAGCGACCGCTGAGGCATTAATGAGAGAGCTGAGCATGTCGCAATCTGTAATGACGGAGCGAATAATGAAGGCCATACCACGCATGCCTCCAAAAGCCTATCGGTGGGTGGGCGAGATGTGTGAGATTGAGGGATTCGTAGGCGGGAACGAAGGAGATATCTAGGACGTAGGAACGGATTGAAAAGTCTCTGTAAGGGGATCAGGCGGACGTCAAGACATTGTTGCGGTATGTGGAAGAGACGTAGAGGCCAGGATTCCGACGGCGTCAACGTTCAGGAACGCTAGTTGGTTGCCATGTGTATTTGCCGAACGACAGCTGCTCTTTGGCGAGCGCGCAGTTTTTCTTTTCTTTTTATTTCAGCGCGTCAATCATGAGGGGAGAGTCCCCGGAAAATGACTGACAGCGCAGTGTCAATAGCATCAGCCCCATGTCAGTTAATAATGAGAATCCTGGTCTGACGTCCGTTTCCTCGTCGGGAGCGATGGCGTTCGAGGGTCGAGGTGGCCTGGTAATAATAGTAAGCGAAGTAATACTTACGGAACGGGATTGCGGCGGGAAGGGTAACTTCCTCCAGTTTCTATCTGCACCCGACCCAACGTTCTCTGCAAATTTTCAGCGTTTGGGGTCGGTAGTAGTTGTGCCCTGCTCGGCCCGTTCAGCGTTACACCGAATTTTGTATTTTACCTTTGGAACACTTACTCTTTATCCTCCTCTTCTTCTACTGCGCTCAATGGCCACCGTCGAACCCGATAATGCCCTCGATCAAACCCCATCTTCACCAAATCTTGTCCCTACAACCGTGGCGCCGCCCGAGCCATCCACGCAAGCCGACTCAATGCCAAACAGCGCCGGACTTGCGATAGTGGTACCGCAAGTAAACGTGAATGGCGAACCATTGCAGAGTCCTCGGCCCTCCACTACATCCTCTCAGCCGTTCGATCCCGATAGCTCGACCTGGGGTGCGAATTTTTGGGTGACGTTGGTCGATCCACAGGTACGTAGTGTCTTGCTCTCTGCGTCGTCGACGACCCATACGAGCACCGTCTCGTCCCTTCAAGACCAGCACGACCTTCTTTGCATGTCCAACGACGGGTCAAGTGAGCTGGGACCCTCCAGTGGGCACCTTTGTGTGAGTCTCAATTTCAAATCATGATGCTCAGTTTTATATCGTTTCCACCTTTTTAGTCTTCCTCCCAGCGACGATGGCGAGTGGTGGGAGCTCACTGACGAATCTCGTGGTGGAATACCATATTATTATCAAACTAAAACAGGGGAGACAGTTTGGGAGCGCCCGAATGGATTCGTCATTCCCCTGACTGTCATACAAGTACTTGCGCTCACTACCGTCCCTTCGACTCATGCTTACTGCGATGTAATTTGCAGCAAACGGCCCTCGGCCGTCGTCTCTCCCAGACCGGCATGCGCAGAAAGGCATCAAATAGCAACCAGGTCACGACGCCCGATCGCCAGGTCCATCGCAAGGTGAAGGTGCAAACCGTCGGGGTTGACAAGAATACCCGTCATGTCTCACCTCGATCAGGCGACGGAGATCCCCAACAACGGCCTTCGCATCCGACCATTCGGGGGTCTCCGGGGCGGATCGCGATATCGACGAGCACGAGCCCTGCTAGGAAGCCACTCGTGCAATCTCCGCCTGTTAGACGCTCTGTTACCAACGACCATCATGTTCAATCGAATGGGACGATGGCCCGCGGTCGCCCGAACGGGTTGCATACCAATCTCCCCCCGATTCCTGCATCCCCGTACGCATCAGAGCCCTCTACCCCCGGTTCTCGTAAGTCGTTCTCACCGCATTCTACAAATGGCAAGTCGACTCCCAAGGAGAAGAAACCGAACCCCAATGGTTCGGTGACCGACAACGAAGCGGGCACTCCATTGCGATCGAGATCCAAGTCTTCTTCATATGTGCCCTATAGATCACCGGCACCACAAAGTCTGAACGCTGCAGTGGAGATGCTCTCATTATCGGAAAGGAGATCAGCATCGGATCATGGTCACCTGTTTACTCCCCGCCCGAGTCCTAGTCCAGTTTCTGCAGAGAGTAGCAAACCGCGTTCGAGCACGAGTAGTTCGAGTTCAAAGTCCAAGGAGAAGCGCGATCCTTCGCTGTCCCCAACGAAGAATCTGCATGTGACACACGGCGCATTTTGGATGACACGGAGCACGTCAACGCCGCCGACCGTGAACGGCAAGACCATCAGTAACCCTATTCCCAATGAAGGTGAGGCGGATTCCTTGATGAGTATTGTGCCCCTGATCAGGCTCGACAGAGGCTTCGCTGCAGATGAGTCCCCTGAAGAACCGGTCGACACGTAAACCTATCCCGGTCGCATCATCAACAAGCACTCTACCTTCCCTCGATCGTGGCCCCACAACGACACTTGCATCAGGGTTTGTATGTCTACGTTTCACACAACAAACATTATTAATAGTTTCTTCAGAACGTATCCTGTCCTTCCTCATGACCTCGCTTCCGACATTCAACAGTTCTCAGAGTCAGAATACGCCAAACAATACTTTTCTACTCATCGTACCGGCTTTATCTTCCGCCGTAGAGTCCCTGTGGCACAGATGATGACATGGCAAAAGGCCCCACTCACTTCCCCTCTCCTTACGTTGAACCGATCTTTGAAAGCGGACGCTGTCAAAATCTTTAAGGTGATTCAGCACATCATGGGTGACCGTGAGCGGGAAAAGACGGCTGGGATTCCTGTACCTGCCCATAACGGATCCACTACGTCACTTGCCATTAGCTCGATGGGCCTACTCGAGGAAGAGAGATGGTTACTGGGAGAGGGCCTCACCCACGGAGAGCTACGGGACGAGATATATTGCCAGGTGATGAAACAGTTGAGCAGCAATCCCAACCAGGAGAGCGTTTTCAAAGGATGGCAGATGCTCTGTGTGCTGCTAATTGCGTTTCCGCCATCGAAAAACTTCGAGACCTACCTCCGCTCTTTCATTCTCCAGCGAATATCCCAATCCGAAGGTCGTGTGGACGTCATGGCTAAACACTGCTTACGTCGACTGTCCGCCATATCGAAGAAGGGTCCGAGAGGAAAACCGCCGTCGGTCGCGGAGATCGAGACCGCCTCTGACGCGGCGTTCAACCCGTCCACGTTTGGAGAATCCTTGGACGCAGTCATGCGCCTTCAAGAACGTAACTACCCGAAGGAGAGGATACCAATCATCTTACCGTTTCTCGCCGACGGCATCCTTGCACTGGGCGGTACGAAATGCGAAGGCATCTTTCGAGTGCCTGGTGATAGTGATCTCGTTTCGGAGCTGAAGATCAGAATCGATAGGGGATATTACACGCTCGAGAACGTTGACGACCCACATGTGCTTGCGTCACTGCTCAAGCTGTGGCTCCGCGAGCTCCTGGATCCGCTCGTCCCTGAAGAGCTGTACAACGACTGTATTAACGCAGCCGCTGAGCCGACTTCCTGCATAGCGATCGTCCAACGATTGCCCACGATCAATCGCAGGGTCGTGGTGTTCATCATCAGCTTCTTGCAGTTGTTCCTGGATGAGAAGGTGTTAGCCAGTACAAAGATGACGGCTGCGAACATGGCGCTTGTTTTGGCCCCGAATCTGCTGAGATGTAGCTCTGATTCAATGAAGGTCGTGTTTACGAACTCACAGTGAGTGGACCGTAGGATCTATCCGGTTTGCGATAGCGAATTGATGGTAATCGTGTGCGTCAGGTTCGAACAGATCTTTGTCTACAATCTGTTGTTGCACCTCAACTGCAACAAGGTCGATGAGGACTACGTGCCTGTTCATGGGCGAGGTGCCAGTCTTCCCAGCTCACCGAAATCTCGGGCGGCCAAGTCTCGGAATAACAGGAAATGAGATCGTGACGATCTTTTGTCGAGCCCAATACACTCAGTAACAAGATCCAAAATAGCTGGTACTGCCCCCATCCAGCATACTCTCTTTTTTATGACGTATGGCTACGTTCTCCGTTGCAGCTGTTTGAACGCACCCTCGTCACCGATGACTCAGACCGAAAGGTTTAACAATCCCGCTCGTTTTTACCTTGTTCCATTATTTTGCTTCTCGCTCGTTGTACTCCAAAATGCACTCATCGATACTAATACCAATACCGACATCAATATATCTTTCATCGATACTTTCTTTTACTTGTTGCCTCTCTTTCCATACCTCGCACGGACCCCGCTTTTCATTCTAGCTTACCTTGTTTTCGTTTCTTGGTTACTCACTTTGCTTTCTTCACGTGGACGGGTTCAAGTTCGCCCTTTGTTTTCGTTTTGTCAACAGAGGATGCATGACCAGTTTGTTGACCCATTTATCAACTGGCAGATACTCGTTGCTTTTGTCATGGCCCTACATTGCTTACCTCGTTTTTCCCCCTTCGCTTTCCTTTTTTCACTCTGCTTATCTTTGCCTTTTGATACAACACATGTTCTCGATGTGTTCATATAATGGTAACAAGAAAAAGATGAGATGAAGGTGAATGCTTATTCTGTGGGACATGTCTGGCCATAGGTGTTGCTGTGTGGAACTCCAAGTTGGTTGTTTCTTCCACATGATTAGAAACTAAGGTCGCAAACGGACAATGAAAACTTGAAGTTGGAACTTCAGTTTCTTATCATGTGTGTACATGTGCGATTACCAGTGTGATCCACACTGCCTTATGGGAACTTCCGGATTCCATCAGAACTTGCAACCACTGTGCCACATACTCAGAGCATCATGCACTATGTCAAGATCAAGTACCTCATCAGACTGCTCACGATCATTGTGATCACATGGTGGTGTTGTTGATCCTCTCACCATTGGAAATAGCCAAGCTGAGCCCAAGAGCCACAAGTAACCTGCCAAATGGAATGACAATGAAACAGCAATACCTGCAGCCATCTTTCCAAATGGCAACCCTTGTCCTTCATTCATCATGACCTTTGATCCCAACAATACTCTTGTCCCTAGATCATCTATTCTGACAATACCCTTGACCCCCTTGTTTCACAGAGGCTATGCTAGTTCCTACCTGGACCAAGCATAACAAGAAGGGCTCAGTGATAGACTGGTAGAAGGTACAGTGAAGTTAAGAGGAGGTTTTTGTTACAAACCCTCTTTTGCAACCTAGCTTTTAGCTCTTGAGATCTTATCTTATCTTATCTAAGCGCGCGTTTATCTTATCTAATCAACCAAGCGCCAAATCTATCTTATCTGGTCACATGACTCAAGTCTAGACCTGTTACGACTTCCCCCTATTCTTTTCTTTGCTCTCTTTCTCGATGCCTTCCACCATGCTTTTCTCTTATCGATTGTGTATCAATCTTATTACTCATTGTACTCTAGTCATCCACAGCCTTCTTGATTCATCCATAACTGCGGATTACCAACCCCTGATTGCTCATGCTTACCTATCTTGCTTTGTCATTTGCTTACTGTACTATGACTCATCCACAGCTTCTATGACTTATCCATACTGCGGATGACACATTCCCTTCCATCATGTTCCATGATGTTCTATCTCTTTGGTACTTAAACCCTAGACACCCCATCTTGTAACCCTAAGCTAGAGCTACTTGATTCTCCCTTGAATCTATTCACTCCTAAGCCATACCCTTAGCCCCTCTGAGCGTGTGCTCCTTACTCTAGTCCTTCGTCAACCTAAGGCTTTCCCCTTCGGTCTCCTCAGCCAAGTCTTCATGTTTCGCTTCATGGTGAAGCTCACTAAGCACCCTTAGCCCTTCATCATCCTTAGGCCTTCCCCTTCGGACTCCTCCACCCCCTGTCGTCCTCAGGTGTCTATCTTAGGACTCTTTACCCTTAGCCCTTGTACCCCTCGAGTCTATGACTGACCTTACCCAGGCCAGTCGTAACAAGACCTCTATGACGTCACACCTCATGGTTAGTGCATGTTTAAGGCATGGTAACCTTGTTGTGTAGTCTAGATCACAGTTCCCATGAGCATGTGAACCATTAGTACTTATTTAGTAATTAGTCTCATGCTATGTCGTTGCATTAGTAAGCACCAGCTCTAAAGCCACCTCATTGTAGCCTCATGTATCATAGTATATAACAATGCCCCAGTTTGTTCTGGTTGATTTCCAACCTAAACATCTCCTTCTTCTCTCTAAGTGTTGTGATTGTGTGGTGACCTAGTACCTTATATGTATAGATTTGGTTGTTGCCAACAGTTCTCTGATGATGTGGGGGTGTATAACTTGGCAGGGAGTTGGCTATGCTACCAAGATTGATGGTAGGATGGATGGGGACCTTTACCTTCAGATTTTGAAGAATGAACTACTCAATTCTTTGCAGTTTTATGGTCTTGATCCTCCTGACATTATCTTTCAGCAAGACAGACTTGAAGCATACTTGCAAAAAGGTGAAGGATTGGCTTCAGGAGCAGGATTTCCAAACTATGGTATGGCCTGCACAGTTCTCTGACCTCAACCCTATTGAGCACCTCTGGGGTTACCTCAAAAGAAAACTAGCAGATCATGAATTCTCTCCCAAGGGGATTCATGAACTGTGGGAGAGAGTTCAGGTTGATTGGGAGGAGATACCAGTGGAGGAGTGTCAGAAGTTGATAGAGAGCATGCCTAGAAGGATTGAAGCAGGCATCAAGGCAAAGGGAGGTTATACCAAGTACTAATATACCCTGGAAAGCAAAAGGTGCAAAACTGTTGCAATGGTATTGGTGTTTTGAAATAGATGTATCTTTGTAGTATGTAAGCGAAATCACATGACCCTGGGGGCAAGGTTGTAGCCAAGGGTTTGTACTTTATTTGTTCCCACCAAAGCAAAGTGAAATTCCCATGATTGATTGTGGGGTGGGTTTGGAGTTAGGCATTGCAATGGTTTTGCACCTCACTGTATCAATTGGTACAAAAATTTGGTAAGTGATAACTACCCCTAAACACTGTAAATTGACATTTATTCAATAGAAATACATACATAATGAAATGGCTGAGAAAATTTGACAGCTTCAAGCTGCAGCAACACTAGCCAAAGTGAATGCACACAGTGCTACTGTACTTTGAAATACAGTGGAGATCACAGTCATATTCTGTGCAGGTTAAGGTCCCTGGACCACTATCCGAGCACAGTTGTTTATAGTCCAGACAGCTTTAAGCTGCAGCAACACTATTGCATGGTAGTAACTTGAAGTTAGATGAAACAAATTTGCAATTTATAAATGTGAAAAAGAAGATGTGGAGCATGACTGAGATAGTATTGTGGGTGAATGAATACACAACAATAGTACATGAAAATAAATTACTGCCAACAGGACATCCAAGATTCTCCAAACAATGAACTATCAACATCAATGGTATAATGTCCATTAGTGGAACCAATAGTTAAGGAATGGATTGGAAAATAAAAAGTGTTTGTATTCCAGGGGGGAATCCATCCAAAGCATGACCCAACAGAAGATACAATCCAATTATCTTCAACATACAAATCAGGATAGGAGGCAAACTGTTGCACATTCCAGACTTTGATACAATGATCATCTGAACCTGATACAATGTGATTTCCATCAGAAGAATAGGCAACAGAGGTGACCCTATCAGTGTGCCCCTCAAATGGACCTGCTGTACAGTGACCAGTGGTTGCATTCCAAACTCTGATGGCATTACCCTCTGAGCCAGAGACAATATGAGTGCCATCAGGGGAATAGGCAACAGAGGTGACACAAGTAGTGTGCCCTTCAAATGGACCTGCCACACACTGACCAGTGGTTGCATTCCAAACTCTGATGGTCATGTCATATGAGCCAGAGACAATATAAGTGCCATCAGGAGAATAGGCAACAGAGATGACATAATCAGTGTGCCCTTCAAAAGGACCTGCCACACACTGACTAGCAGTTGCATTCCAAACTCTAATGGCCATGTCCTTTGAGCCAGAGATAATATGAGTGCCATCAGGAGAATAGGCAACAGAGGTGACAGAATCAGTGTGCCCTTCACATGGACCTGCCACACAATGACCAGTGATTGCATTCCAAACTCTAATGGTCATGTCATCTGAGCCAGAGACAATATGAGTACCATCAGGAGAATAGGCAACAGAGGTGACAGAATGGGTGTGGCCCTTAAATGGACCTGCCACACACTGACCAGTGGTTGCATTCCAAACTCTAATGGCCATGTCATCTGAGCCAGAGACAATGTAAGTACCATCAGGAGAATAGGCAACAGAGGTGACAGAATGAGCGTGGCCCTTAAATGGACCTGCTGTACAGTGACCAGTGGTTGCATTCCAAACTCTGATGGTCTTGTCATCTGAGCCAGAGACAATATGAGTACCATCAGGAGAATAGGCAACAGAGGTGACAAAATCAGTGTGCCCTTCAAATGGACTTGCCACACACTGACTAGTGGATGTATTCCAAACTCTGATGGTCTCATCCCATGAGCCAGAGACAATATGAGTGCCATTAGGAGAATAGGCAACAGAGGAAACATTATTGATGTGCCCTTCAAATGGACCTGCCACACACTGACCAGTGGTTGCATTCCAAACTCTAATGGCCATGTCAACTGAGCCAGAGACAATGTAAGTACCATCAGGAGAATAGGCAACAGAGGTGACATTAGTGTGCCCCTCAAATGGACCTGCTGTACAATGACCAGTGGTTGCATTCCAAACTCTAATGGTCATGTCCTCTGAGCCAGAGACAATATGAGTGCCATCAGGAGAATAGGCAACAGAGGTGACAAAATAAGTGTGGCCCTTAAATGGACCTGCCACACACTGACCAGTGGTTGCATTCCAAACTCTAATGGTTATGTCATCTGAGCCAGAGACAATATAAGTACCATCAGGAGAATAGGCAACAGAGGTGACATGACCAGTGTGCCCTTTAAATGGACCTGCCACACACTGACCAGTGGTTTCATTCCAAACTCTAATGGTCATGTCATCTGAGCCAGAGACAATATGAGTGCCATCAGGGGAATAAACAACAGAGGTGACATAATCAGTGTGCCCTTCAAAAGGACCTGCCACACACTGACTAGCAGTTACATTCCAAACTCTAACGGTCTTGTCATGTGAACCAGAGACAATATGAGTACCATCAGGAGAATAGGCAACAGAGGTGACACAAGTAGTGTGCCCTTCAAATGGACCCACCACACACTGACCAATGGTTGCATTCCAAACTCTGATGGTCATGTCTTGTGAGCCAGAGACAATATGAGTGTCATCAGGAGAATAGGCAACAGAGGTAACACAGCTGGTGTGCCCTCGCATTGTACGAATATCCGCCGGCCAACTAGCTGGATGTCCTGTATTTGCTGAAGCATGCTTGTTTAGATGACAAAACCATAGATGACAGAGTGGTGAATCAGTGGGTGTCTGTGGCATAGCTGATAAATAAAGATGGGGAGTTGACTTCTGTAAAACAGGAGCAAACACTTGAATGAATTGGAATGCTTCTGATCCAAGAATGCCAACTTCATGGCTCTATAATATATTCTTTAGTAATCATACTGCATTATAATCAATGACCTTACCTTGGCCCATTTTTGGAGAATTTCACAGGTCCTTAGGGCAGATTGAATCATGAGATGGGGAGAGGAGTATGAAAGCAAGCTGATAGCTTCAAGCCAGTAGGCAACAAAGTCCTTGAAGAACAGCGTAACTTCATTCAATGCCTCCTGGGTTGAATCAACCGCTTGAAAGTGGTCCATCCAGTATTGGCAAGAATAGACCAGATGAGGGGGAAGGGTCTTGTTCACTCGAATCAGAAGACCTGGAATTGCAGAGTTAAAGACCCGAGAGTCCTTGAGGTCACAGATATTAAACCTGAGATGCTTTTGCATGCATGTAAGCAATGCCTGGCCAAGCCAAAGAGAGTGATAGTGCTGGATGTTGACATAGAACTTAGAACTCCGAGTTTCATCAAGTAAAAAGTCACGGAATGAGGTATGGAGGGGTCGGATTGGCTTTTCCTTGCCCACTACGCCATCAAGCAATGACCCCATAGGTTCAATGATATCCCTGGTGTGAACCTTCATGTCTCTGCTGGGTGGGAAAAGTGCCAAAAGAGAGGTAAGAGAGAGTGGCTCCTTCAGAGCAAGCACGATGGCCATCACATCTCGGAATGATTGACGAGCCTTGTCCTGTGTAAACAGCTGACCTAAAATAGTTCCATAGAGCTGGTCTAGACGATTGCCGCCATCCTTCTGCAAAAGCAGCGTATTAAGCCGTTCATATAGACTCAGTCCGGTAGCGTCGAACCCTCTGATGAACATGCATGCAGTCGACGCCCATTGGAAGAGGCATTGGGAATGATGAACAAGTAACCGGCACCACTCTCTGTCAGGCCAATATGTCTCAAGCTCCTCACCATGCCGACGGAGAGCATGACAAACGAACTTTTCAATATCGCCCTCGACTACATCCTCGGTAACACTGCTCATTTCTTTGTGAACCAGGTGGGTACCGGACGCAAGTGCACTGAGGATGTCGCTCTCCGGACGACTAGTAATGAGGAAGCGTATGTGGGATGGGAATGAGTCCTTCGCAACTTCTTCGGAGATGACCTGCAAAAGTTGCTCTCGACCAGCTGGATCGCCGCTTTCGTCA
>JBBPMR010000110.1:0-42984 GCA_038090415.1 Rossbeevera mucosa
TTGTCACAGGTGTGGTGGCGGTGGTGGTGTCCCCGTCGCGCCGCTGTCCCTTCGTCGTCAGCGTTGATGTGGCGGTGGCAGCGGTGCGGGTGGTGGAGTGGTGTTGCCGTTGTCATTGTCGCGGGCATGGTGGTGGTGCCGGTGTTGTCGGAGCGCCGCTGTCCGTGTTGTCATGCCCGGGCTGACGTGGCAGTCGCCGCCCGCGGGCCGCGTCCAAGTCATTGTTGGCGCTCCATCGGATGGCCTCGCCACTGTCGCTGTTGGCATCAAATGTCATCGTTGTAGCACAGAAAAAAAAAGAGCAAATGATGTAAGCAAAGTAACTCAAAATCTTGCCTAAGAACTTTCAGTTGCGCTTTTTGAATCGGACTTGTGCCTTTTAGCTGGCATGATTTTCGGTGCTTTTCGGCTTTGCTTGCTTTTCGCTGACACTTACATAATGAAAAGCTACTTAAAAGCCGAAAAAGTACTTGGTGAATTTGCTGATGCTTTATTTTTTCGTGCTTTCGACGTATGCACCCCGGGTCATTCGCTTTCCTGAATCGAACGTTCAAGCCTCGCGGCGACAATCAACGATGAAGCAGCCGAGACACCGGTTGATTCTTTAGCTTTGGGCCATATGCACCCCCGGAAATATCATGACTTTGGTTAAGTACCTTTGGTTATGAGCTGCTTTTCGGCTTTCGACATATGCTTCCCAGGTCAATCTGAGTCCCCTTCACTTTCCCATGCTCCTAAGTCAAACGTTCAAGAACTTGCTACCTCGCGATGGCAATTGACGATGATGTGGCCACAACGCTCATGACTTATCTTGACGCGACGACGATGACACCACCACCACCACGACCTCCTTGCCACACCATCATTACTCCAATCGACGATGAAGTGGCCACGGGGCACCTCGGCACCTCGCAACGACAATGATGCAACATGTTGGGCGCTGCCGCTATCCTGCACTTGTTAGTCGCACTGACTTTGTGCCTCCGGTGCCTCCACCCTTTCCTGGACGTGTTGCTTGAGATCGACACCACCCACAGCTGAAGATGATGCGAGGCAAAGTATGTCACTCTCCAAGACCCTTCTCCTCCCATCTATGTGGCTCTTCAACGTATCCTTTATCCGCGGGATGAGTCCGAATGTGTGCGTCGACCCTTTTACGTACACATTGTTCCAACAATCTCCCCGGTCGTATATGTATATGGCACTTTGCTTGTCACGGTGTCCCAAACGAGGAAAACCCGTTTGAATCTGCGTTTGTCCTCCACGATGGTCCGTTTACAATTGAACGCATTATGGGATGCGATTTGGGACGCCCGCAGTTCACCTACCTCTATCAGCATATGTTGGATGGATCTGGTCATCTGGATCACACTCGAGCAGCGTTGGCGCTCCAGAAGACGATGAGTTCATTGGCCGGTAGTGTTCCACTTGATCAGCGTATTCTTTATGTGCATATTGGCGCTTAACATCACGGTATACATTGCCAAGACCGTGTTTAGTTTCGTTCTTGTATACTGGTCACCTCGTATATTACTTCGTCCATTTCAGAACCTCACCTGATAGACACAGACAAATGATTTAAAGGACTCATATAAGCCGAGTATTCTATCATCAGGCAGCAAAGAGACTGGCAGATGTTCGGAACAGCAAGACGGATATTGGATACGATCACAACGGTCAGCATGGTAGGATAGGAACATAAAAAGACTCCTCTGACTTGGATCTCATATAAATAAGCTACTAATGTATCTGACCTTATGCCCGCAGCGACCACCCCACCATTCTACAGTATTCAAGGAAAATAGAAAGAGAAAGAAATGAGGGAAGGAATATTAAAAAGAAAAAGAATGGTTTAGTACCGTGTCCATCTCAGCATCTCCCAAGAGCACAAAGGGGAGAGTGGTCAATCCCTCTTCCTCCGACTATCGTTAAGCCGCGCCCCCCTCCTCCCCGTCGACCTGCATCGCCTGCCGCTCCTCTGGGTCCAGCCAGCTGTCCTCCACAGTCGCCTTCACCCTCCTAACATACTCCTTCATGTTCTCCCGATACAGCTGTGCCGCCTCCGCGTTCGCAGGGCTGTTCGGGTTCGGGTCGTGCAACAGGCTCTGAATCGATGTCAGGATCGCCGCGACGTCGTACGTCGGTGACCACCGGTTTTGTAGAATGTCGAGGCAGAGCTCCCCATTGGCATACACGTTCGGGTGAAACATGCGTGAGAGGAACCTGACCGTTGGAGGTTTGTTTGGGTAGGATTCATCGAAGGTGAGGAGGAGCTTGAACGTGCCGTCCTCAAAGGGCGTATCGACTACTCCGGTTGTTGGTGTCGGCGAGGTAGGATAACAAACAGAGGGCAGCGGGCGACCATGTCATTGCAAGCGATGATTCGAGAAACACAGAAACGGACCTGGACCGAATATCACGGCGTTCCACACCATGATGTTATCAGGACATGGACTCCCTGAGACACCACTAGGCGGGTCGCTCGACAGCCGTTTAAAGTCGCGGATAAGGCGTCGTCTGCAGTTGGTGGACTGACGCCAGAGTCGTTGGTGTTAGCCTAATGTTGCGAAAATGGAAAGACTGACCATGGCTGGTATACACTGCAAGAGGAAATGGTACAAAATGTCAATGGGTTGGGTGCCAGACAAGATCGAGAATACGTTTCGCAGGACCCGCCACTTTGCCCAAATCAGCCTGATTCGTCAGCCATGAAAACTCTAACCCCATCCCGGGGTTTCCCATTCCGTTGTCGTACAAATCAAAAAGCGCAAGAACACAGGAAAACTATGCTAGAGATCTTCTTGCAGGTTTAGCAGTCTTCCTTCCATCCCACCCTCGACCATCACTACCTGACCAGTTATATGACCAGACACTGTAGACGATGACAAAACCACGATTTGATGGGCAATGTCCAAGGGTGTTGCGACCTTTTTAAGAGGAGTCCTGCAAGATTGGTGCATGAGGATCTGCATTATGATCTGAGTGTGGAGTGAACTCACGTAGCGAGCGCGCGGTAAACAACGTCTGGATCAGCTAGAGCCCTCTCTGCCATCGCCGTTCTCACCCAACCCGGCGCAACGGTGTTCACCCTGCCTTTTGGCGCGATCTTGACGATCTCGTTCTTCAGAGTCATGGTGAAACCACCCATCATCGCTGGTAGAAAATACTCAACGATGAGAGACGGGCTCGGTATGATATAGACTATCAGGTACTCACCGCTCTTCGTGACGGCATAATCAGCATGTCCTGCTTCGCCGTATTTACCAGCCGTACTCCCGATCATCACTATCGCCGCCTTTTCCTTTACTTCCGGAGTTGCGGCTCTCAGTCGTTTCAGATATTCACGACAGACCAAGAAGGAGGAAGTAAGGTTGGTTGAGATAGTGTGATTCCACCGTTGGAGGGTCATGTCTGCCACGGGAACATCCCCCCTTGTCCAAATTCCGTGGTTGATGACGAGGACCTGTACGGGACCCGCGTGTTCGATGGCGGTGAACATATTTGTGACGGATGTCTCATCAGAGAGATCGGCTTGAACTGCTTGGATATTGGAGTAAGTTTTTGAAAGGCTTCCCAAGGGCTCGTATTGGGTATTGTAGTGGGCTGTCACCTCTGCACCAAGCGCTATGGATCGGGTTTCTCAGAGCGCATCGGTTGAATGCAAGTGAGAGCGGGCTTACAACAGTAAATCTTGGCGGTCTCAAGGCCGATTCCTCCACTGGCACCTATTGGACCGATCAGATCTACAAAAGAGGAAATGTCGGCAGCACCGTACCTGTGACCAAAACATGGACATCCTTGAGCCCAAAGTCCATGACGCAGGTCGAGTTCAAAGTGCAAGATGATGCTGCGAAAGTAGCCGAAAGAAGGCTGTCACTCGAGTGATGGGGTAGGGGGCTGCGGCGTGCAAAAAGACTGCTCTAGACCATCACATAAATCTGGGGACCTCGTGATGGTTGGTTGATCTAAGGTTTCAGTAGCCTGCCCTGGGAAGTCAGCAGGACTCACCGCGAAAACCAAAGTAGCGATGGTTGGGATGGAAATAGACCAGCAACAAGATGTACACACGTTGGCTGATTGGCGCCGCAGATCATCGGCATCCTCTCTCCTGCAGTTTGCGTTCGCCAACTTGATCTGTCTCACTCGTGCAAGATTCAGCGGCCTACGTCTCGATTTGGCATAGTCAGTATGAGATCTGATCACTTCGGTTGCAACGGTCACAGGCCAACTTCTTGACCCCAAACTTTGTCGACAAGGTCTAGGTCGGACTCAAAAAATGGGCCGACATCCCGCACAAGGCGGTTGTGCGGCCCCCAAAGTAGTAGCCAATGACAGCAATTCGCAGAGATCGATCTGAGAATCACGTAAGCATGATGTTACCCTTTTTGATTGATATTGTTCTTTATCCCCATCGAGCCTAAGATGAAAGCCATCATAGACATATCAGCGACGTCATTGTACTTCTCCCTGCTCTCCATCGCGTTCAACCCAGCTGCATGGAACATCGTCGCCCGCAATGGTAAGTAAAAAAAAAGAACTTCCGGGCCACCGCTCACTTGTAAGGGGCCCTTGCAGAATATAGGAGCAAGACCATCACTCGCGCTTTTGGTGGACACGCACGGTATGGTTGCTACTTTTTGGCCGTGTTAATTATTTCGTTTGGATTTTTGAGAGACTACCTGTATGCTTTCTCTTTCTTATCTGTCCCCATCTTCAAGTCTCTCACCCTTTTCACGACGTTGACATAGTTACAAGCGTGCACTGAGTGACCAGCCTCACGTACCGCTGTTTCCAGAGCCCTACGCGACCGTCATCCCTATCCTCACCTTTGGGATCGGCCAACTCCTCATTATCGCCTCCACCTATACATTGGGGGTCACCGGCACATTCCTCGGCGACTACTTTGGGATCTTGATGGACGATCGCGTAGAAGGGTTTCCGTTTAATATTCTGAATAACCCCATGTATGTCGGAAGCGCATTGTGTTTCGCAGCGACTGCCCTTTGGTAAGTCAGGCCCTTCCATGACTTTGTTTACTTCTGGATCTCAAAATTCTGGAGGTATGAACGTCCTGCCGGTCTGCTGGTCACGTTGTACGTGTGTATGATGTACTGGTTTGCCTTGCGCTTCGAGGGGTATGTAGTCCGTGTGCCCTCACCCGTGTCAACCGTTGACGTCCAGCAGTCCGTTCACCGACATGATTTATTCCAAGCGCTTGGCGAAAACCGAGTGATTCTAGGCATCGGACGGCTGTTCAGTCCATGGTCCCGCTCGTTGACTGGGACATCAAGTTAAACTTTTTATGAGATACTTATGTTGTTTGACCACTTTGTGCGGTGATCTATACGAGGACAATGTAGGGACAGGTAGACCTACTTTAGTTAGCTCGCATGTTCAGGGAGGGTTGGGGGTTTCCTGCGACCGCCGATTAACCCGACGCTTTCTTCATCATCAATGACATTTCCCTCCTCTAGCGGGCTAGTTTCGTCGTCCACCACGTCGGTGCCTGCCTCAAAGCGCGTCGCAAGTGGTATATCACATATCTTGGAAGTAAGCCGAGGGTAGTATTGCCTGTAACAAAAGTAGGCGACACCAAGACCGAGTGAAGATCCTGCCACCACGTCTTGCCAGTGATCTAACATATTGATTTTGGAATCAGAATCAAACAGGGGACGGGACATGTTGTGGGACGCACGTCGGTAGTCCATCGTACGCGAGATTGCTACCCATGAGGCGATTCCAAGGGGTACTAAAGTCAGCCATACCTTCCACTGCATGCGGGTAAAAAGCAGTTAGCTCTCCGATACTCGGCAAGGTCAGGGAGCTACTCACAGCGTATCCTCGGGTATCAAACAAATGAAGCTTGCCAACCAAGTAGAATGTTAGGAATCCCAGTCCAGTAAAGGCCACTTTGAGATGTTCTGTTTCAGCGTAGGTGGTGGGAAATAATGCATTCGGACGTACGACTAGAATGACCACTTGGGAAGCTCCGCCAGCCGTCCTCGAGAATGTGCAAGGATGTCTGGGTGCAGATATTGGCAGTCGACAAGCCCCACGGGGGATCCTCAGAGCCTACCAATGGCTGGCAGCGCGATATGATGTCTGTGATGGTTCGAATTAGGACACGAGTCTCAAGGAACAACCTGCCGGGAGCTCACCAGGACGAGGACGAGCGACTGTGACCTTGACGAGCTGTGTGATGGAGTTGGTGATGATGATCGACAGCCACACTAAATGGGGGGTAACCATCGGTAATGATGACAAGTGTAATAAGAAGAGACACACAACCGAGAGTGCTGTGGTGCAGATCCCACCATGAACGGATGAACGACAGATTGATCACAGCCTGTACACCCAAGGGAAGTGTGGCACCGAGGAACCAGAGAGCGTTCGACTGCGATAACTTGATGAAATGAATGTACGGGAGCAATGGTAATACATACGCTAACGCGCTGATTGACAGCATAGCTAGAAGGAAACAAGGTTCAGGTCAACGCAAGATGTTAACTTCGTAAACCCAACTCACGGGTAACGCAGACTGTACCAGCAGATATCAGACACGAGGAATTCAAATGAGGGAGAGACTCACGAGGTATCCGTAAGCGAGAACTGCCTCCTGAACCCAGATATCTGTGAGCCAAGGAAGGATGAGAGCCACCTGCGGACGTCGTTAGCACCATAGTCTGCAAACTTTGAGTGATACTGCTGCATACCACAACGCCAAGGTGACGATCCTACCAGAAATGAGCGAATGAAAGGCGTGCATCCGATGATCACTCACCAATCTGGGGCATAAGAGATGATGAACTGACGGAGACTAGGCCCTCTGTGAAACGACCTCATGTTGGCCGTGGAAGAGAAAGAAAAAAGGGAATCAATTTCGTAACTGCGATATATAGTCGTGAGCACTCGCACGCAGCCAGCTAATTCGATCGATAGATTTGTGAGCATCTTTGACAAGCTAGCACTAGGACTAGGACTAATGATGCACCGCCGCTTCGACCCAGTCTTCAAACGTAAACCACAGGCATCTCCACGTCCATGACCATACGAGCACCGCGCAAGGGCGAAAATTACGAGCTCAGTGTAGATCTCAACAGCGAGTACCGCGATAAACGCAAGGATGCCATCAAGAGAGTCATTGCATCCATGACCGTCGGTAAAGGTGCGCTAATCTACGTTCGATATCCCCACAAGACTATAAGGTTCCGCACAGACGTGTCCGGTCTCTTTCCCGATGTCCTCAAAAACATGCAGACAGAAGACCTCGAGCAGAAAAAACTTGTGTATCTGTATCTCATGAACTATGCAAAGACTCAGCCCGAGCTCGTCATATTAGCCGTGAACACGTTCGTCAAAGATTCTGAAGATCCAAACCCTCTCGTTCGCGCTCTCGCTATTCGAACCATGGGCTGTTTGCGCGCAGAGAAGATCATCGACTATCTCTGTGATCCATTACAGCGTGCTCTCAAGGACGAGAACCCCTACGTTCGCAAGACAGCCGCACTCTGTGTCGCCAAACTGTATGACCTCAAGCCCGAATTGGTCATCGACAACGGATTCCTTGAAAAGCTCCACGAAATGATTGCAGACAGTAATCCTATGGTCTGTTTCGTTCATGCGGCAATGGATCTCTGTTGAACGCTGTGCAGGTGGTCGCGAACACGGTCGTAGCCTTGTCGGATATCCATACGATCGTCACCTCAAATCAACCCTCACCCCCACCCTCTGATCCAGCCATCTTTAATATCACGTCGACAATCCTGAACAAGTTACTTATCGCACTAAACGAGTGTTCAGAGTGGGGTCGCGTTGCAATCCTAAACGCCCTCTCACGTTATAATGCCCAAGATGACAAAGAAAGCGAACACATTTGTGAACGCGTCGTCCCTCAGTTCCAGCACGTCAATGGAAGTGTTGTACTCGCGGCGGTCAAAGTGCGTTTATTACAATCACATTCGCTATTTTTAATGTATGTCTTCTTAGGTGATCATGATACACATGCGTAGCATACGGCGCGACGAGCTCTCAAGGCAGCTGGTCCGCAAGATGGCACCTCCATTAGTCACCCTCTTGTCATCGCCCCCAGAGGTCCAGTGGGTAGCATTGCGCAATGTCAACCTACTTCTCCAAAAGCAGCCCGATTTGCTCTCCAACGAGATGAGAGTCTTCTTCTGCAAATATAATGATCCACTATACGTCAAGATCGAGAAGCTAGAAATCATGGTGCGGTTGGCGAACGACAACAATGTTGATGCGCTCTTGAGCGAACTAAAAGAGTCTGTTGGCTTTTATGCTCTCACTTTTCAAAGGCTGAACTCTGTGTTAACAGGTATGCTTCTGAAGTCGACGTTGATTTCGTACGGAAGAGCATCAAAGCAATAGGACAGACCGCCATCAGCATAGAGAGCTCTGCAGAACGATGTGTTAATGTGTTGTTGGATCTCATCGGCACCCGCGTGAGCTACGTGGTCCAAGAAGCTGTGGTGGTGATGAAGGTTTGCGTAGATTATGTGGATCGGCTGCGATGTTTCTAACGAGAATGAACAGGACATCTTCCGAAAGTATCCTTGCACTTACGAAGGCGTCATACCCACATTATGTGCTAATCTCGAGGAACTGGATGAGCCGGAGGCAAAAGCATCGTTGATATGGATCATAGGAGAACACGCAGAGAAAATTGATAACGCAGACGAACTCCTGAGTACATTCGTCGACACGTTCACTGAGGAATCGTACCAGGTATGCAACTCAGAGAGTTCAAGATGGGCAGCATCGCTAAAAATCTTTACTAGGTGCAACTGCAAACTTTAACAGCAGTCGTCAAACTCTTCTTGAAGAAGCCGGATTCATCACAGGGTGTGGTACAGCGGGTATTGAATACGGCCACGAAGGATTGTGATTCCCCAGACGTGCGCGATCGTGCATATATTTACTGGAGACTGTTGTCGACAGACCCTGGGGCAGCAAAGGTAAGACTTTGAATATGGTATTCGTTTAGCTGGCAAACATACATATACTATTTATAGGCTGTCGTTCTGGCACACAGACCACCGATTTCGATTCCGCGGACGACGGTACCAGCAGCAATGCTAGAAGAACTTTTAGGGGAGGTCTCTTCCTTGGCCAGCGTTTATCACAAACCAGCGGAAACATTCATTGGCCATGGTCGGATAGGTGCGGACTCAGTTCAACGCAAGGGATTAGAGTTCGTTGTTTTATTTTTAAGCCAAGTCCCTCGCTAAGTATGGGGTGCAGGTTATCAGACGACCGTTTCACTGCGCAAAAGGCCCTCCAAACAGTTGTGGCTGGCCAACAAGCAGAGAACCTACTCGATTTCGACGACTCTCCGGCGCAAGAGGGCCAGCCTTCTGGTCTTGCAGCGACGCAGATCCTACCTTCCTCGACCGCTGCGGCGAATTTCCTCTCTGGAGCTTCGTCAAATCCGCTAGATGACCTCGTATCGATCTTTGGGGGAATGAGTGCGAGTGAACCGGCTGGCGGGACAACCAGTGGAGTGGATGTTTTTGGTGGTTTGGGTAGCATGTCGCCGCCAAACTCGAGTCATGTTACCTCCCCTCTGGAGAGCTTTGCGTCACCAACGACCAGCCAACAACCACAAGAAGACCTGCTTGGATTGTTCTGATAGAGATGTATCGTATACACACTTGTACCAACTTCCGGGTCTGGCCCGTAACTTGAAGTCAATCATTAATCTTTCCACGCTGCATGAATTACATAATTAAAAATTTACCTCAGTCACAATCATCGGAATTTCGTCGGAAGTGCTATGTTTTGTCTGGCTTGAACCATTCAAATATTCACCCATTGTGGGACTGCCGTGGAGCGACTGGCAGGATGAAGGCTCGGCTGGTTTTCTGTGCACTTGGGCTGACTGTCTGGACTGCAAAACACATGGGGAAGAGTCAGCAAAAGTGCCACTGTGGGCTGTTAATGGCATGGCTTGCATAGCGTAGTACAGCTCGTGAGTCAATCTGGAATCCGTCTCCTTCACCGTCCGGCCATGTGTTGTGAACGCGGCTAACTTAACCAACAGTTTACTCTTTTCACGGCTCCTTCAGCCGTTTTATTGCCTTTGACGAATCTTGCGTTATAGTGGTTGCGATTCATCTATTAGTATTGTCATTCGACGGCATTGTTTCGGAAGAGTCAAACATTCAAGCCTCCATGCCTCCGTCACGTGTCACACATACACATTTTCGTGCCGAAGGTGGGGCGCGGGTGGCTGGCTAGCCGCATTGACCCGTTTGAGTTGCGTGTCCTTCTCCAACCCGCTTCCCTGATACGTCATTCTACGTTCCATGGGTTGTTTCGGGATCGCGTGTGGATGGATGGATCCTCCTCGGGAATGCAAATATCGGCTTGGGACCTTTGCATTGCTTCAGCGGAGGGAGGGTATTTAATGGCACGTAACGAGACTTTGCGTGCCTTTCACTCACCATCACCTTCCATTCGTTCCGTCATTTGCTGAAAGGCCACGATGTCCTTGGTATCTGCAGTCGCTTTATTCGGGTCCCTGAGCACAGTGGCTTGTCAAGATATATATGACATTGTATGTGTCGCGGACGCATATCCGAGTCACCGCTCATGACCTTTCGCGCTCATCATATCCTTTACATTGTAGTGGCAAACGACATGGGACAGAGACAAGCTCTTCACTTACTTCCAACCCGGTCCAGATCCCATAACATTCAAGAACCCTGGTTCCATTGGCAATGCTGATATCGTCGTTAACGACTCGACCGTCTATCAGACTATCTATGGTTTCGGCGCTACGTTGAGTGGGTCATTCCAGTTCATAAAATTGACCACAGATACTATTATGGATGAAAAACAGCCGACTCGTCCGCATCTCTTTTCGACTCTCTGAAGGTACGAACAAAACAAAACCCACGTGCAAACTTAATTAAGCGCTGCTGTAGTCTCAGAACCCGACCAACTACTGGGAATTGTTGGATTACCTTTTCAACAGTGAGTATACTTGGCCGAACCTGCGACGTGTCAACGCGTACCCTTTGTTTATTTCACCCGGCGGTCTAGTCACGGATGGCTCTAACTCGGCCGGCTTCTCATATATTCGTGTACCTCTTGGTGCCTCCGACTTTTCGGCTACAAGTAAGTACGGTTCGCTCTTCCATTCCAAAGCGCCTCACTGAGACGCATCGTGAACAGCATATAGTTATGACGATAGCAGTGGAGACGTTACCCTCAATGATTTCAATGTTGACGTAGCTCCAAGTTACGTGTTTTCAACCCTCAGAGACATCTTGTCGATCAACCAATGGCTGAAAGTTCATGTCATTCCCTGGTCTCCTGTGAAGCAATTCGTACCTATATTACATGATATAGTTCCTCATTTATTACTCTGATTAGCCCGGATGGATGAAGAACAACGGAAGCATGGATGGCGGTTCCTTGAACATGTCGTATATTTCTATCAGTGAGTATCCTGAACTGGTCCGCTAGGTGCACTTATCAATTATACGTTAAAGTGGGCAGCTACCTCTTGAAGAGTCTTCAAGGCTTCTCGAAAAATGGGATCCCCATCTACGCCATCGGAATCCAGGTGGGTAATTAATTGCTGTTTAATCCATTCGCGAGTACCCCATGCGACTGACGGAAATTCTCAGAACGAGCCTGAGAACAGCGATTCAACATACCCCTCCTGTACCGTACCGGTGTCTGTCGAAGCAGAGATTGGAATTGTGTTGCGCACCCTAATGGACGCGAACGGGTTTTCGAACACCAAAATCATCGGATATGAACATAATTGGTCCGATGCTGCAAACTATCCTGTCCAACTTGTTCGTGACGAGCACATGATCGGATTTTGTCGCTCACTAAGGAGATGCATTCTAGATGGAACAGGCTGCGAACGCCTTTGATGGGGTTGCTTTTCATTGTTATGAGGGCACCGTCAGTCAGCAAGCATCGTTCACCTCTCAGTACCCTAACAAGGTATGATGTGGGCCAAATCATCAGTAGGTTGATGCTGAGATTCTTCGCAGGAAGTGTTCTTTACGGAATGCTCGGGAACGATTGGATCCGATTGGTGGAGTGATATCAAGGTATGTCTTCAGACTCAGATGGGTTCGTTGCGGAATACAGACTAACATGCATGCAAGTGGTACATGGACAACCTGTAGGTCCATGAACATTGCGTTGTATTTGCCGATTGAACGGAGGCATCTTTCAGCTTCGTTGGGAGTCTTAGCTATGGGTCCTCTACAGGACTAATGTGGAACTTAGCGCTGGACAGCGTCGGATCCCCTGAGCTTCCCGGATCCGATAGCTGTGGTGGCGGATGCCGAGGCGTCGTCCAAATTAATAGCGATGGTACATGGAGCGTCAACCAAGAATTCTACGCCATGGCTCAAGCCTCCAAGGCCATTCTCCCTCGTGACCCCGGGGGACCGTGGGGCCAGCGCGTAGGGGTGAGTGTTGGGGGAAGCCTCGATTGGGCTCTGGTCGTCGGGGCATATGTCACGGGTCGGATTTCCTCAACCGACTGGAATCGATATAGTATCGTCGTATTGAACTGGTGTGTTCTCTTATGCACATACTCAGGTTGAGTTAATTGGTTGGTAGGGACGACAGTGCGTCCACAACGTGGGATCCACTGCCCGTCACGGCAACCATCGAATTTAGGGGGATGCAGGTGAGGGTGGTTGAGATAGCCGGTTGTGCTGAGTACTAATTCGTGCATGTTCACGAACAGGCCACGTACACGTTCCCCGTTGGTGTGACCACGCTATGGTGGTATGCACCAGCGCCGTGAGGAGAGAAGCTGGATGATGTCCTTTTCCAAGTTGTGGTTATTTTTATAAAATGAAGTGGTCCATTTTGAGTATCATATACAGTATAATCCTGTGAGCCAGCCTGGTCTTGTTATCTCAGTTCAGACAGTGTCAGGTTGTCAGGTAGTGTTACCAGAGCAAACTGATGCTTTTAAAGCCACAATCAAAGTTCACAATCTAGAAATAGAGTATTAGAGACTGGGTGGTTCTTCAAGACAGTTCATCATTGTTTTAAAAGCAATATCAATATCCTTTGGCTATTGTGTGCCATGTCAGAGAGCACCAGGCAGCTCATACTGTAT
Source organism: Rossbeevera mucosa (assembly GCA_038090415.1). Taxonomy (NCBI): domain Eukaryota; kingdom Fungi; phylum Basidiomycota; class Agaricomycetes; order Boletales; family Boletaceae; genus Rossbeevera; species Rossbeevera mucosa. Next base: position 13,121 of record JBBPMR010000110.1, read on the forward strand.
GATGCAAAATCTAATGTAGACAGGATGATGAAGCACAATGGGTTACACACATACAGTACATATGTGACTGGTCACTCTAAGAGACCTTCAGTCTCAGGTGATACAACCTGAATGCCTTGAATAGATCCAACACAAATGTGGAACATGCCTGCCTCTCTAAGATTGTCTAATGATGGACCATTGACCTTGGCCATGTGCTCATGTATAGCCTGAGACTGTGCTGCAACCCATAACATCTCCAAAACACTTGTACTACCAATGGATGAGCATGGCTGCATAATTCTTGAAGGAAGTCCAGTAAAGCAGATTACCAAGACAAACAATGTGAATGATGCTGCAAAGGCAAATGCAACCTTGAAATGAATCAGATTTAGAACTAATATTGAAATTCAAATAAATAGAATATTCACTGGGACAGTGTTGATCTGTTTATTGTTTTTATTGACTATAATGGTACATAAATAATGATGTCACTCACATTTAACCTCCATTCAGTTAGTACTTGGTCAACTGAACTTTCACCCAGTATTTGCACATTTCCTTCCAGGGCTGATCCTGCCTGATTAGCTATTAAAATGGAAAATGAAAAGTTATAAGATCATGGAAAGTAAAAATGATATATACCTGTCCAAATGATAGCTGCAGCTGAGGTTTCAATTGCTTCCTCAAGTAGATCTGCAGTAAGTGTTTGAAGGGACTTGTTTGTCTCTGAAATTAGCATCCTATAGTATTTGCAATTGTTAGTCATGCTATGCTATAAAAATATCCATTGGAAACATACATGCTCATCATTGAACATCCATTTTGCAAGCAGAAAGATGCAGTGTTGGTATAAACACTACCAATCTGATGAATAATCATTTAGAATTAGCCATTTTGTGTGCAATATTTCACTAACAATTTGTACAAGATCAGTGGATTGTCCCATATCTGGAGACCACAGCTTCCAAAAATTTGAGGTTGTTTGAAGTGGATCTGCAATGAGAGTGCTAGTTTGCATGTTGAAGGTAGCATTACCTGGTTGGGGAAATAGAGTGCATGCTGCCACATATGCTATCAGAGGAAAAGTGACATTAACAGAAAAATATTAGTGTAATTACATCATGATGATAGTTGACTGATTAACATACCTTTAGTGGCATTGAAAGTAAGAGTTATGTTACTGTTTTGAATTGATTGATCCAAATCAAGAGTAGTTGTTATCAGAAAGTATAGATATGGATCACAGGATGGACATCCTCCAGAAAAGTATGTGAGAGGAATAATATTGTCTGCCATTATAGAATAGTCTATATGAAAATATTAATATTAACTTTGATTGTAAAGGTTAGTACTTAATGGAAAACTTACCAGGCCACATTAGAGTTCCATTACCAAGACCACTGACATAGAAGTCAAGAAAGCCTTCATTCTTTGAAAATGTAAAATTTGATAACAGTCCACAGCTGCTTTGCAAAGAAGTAGTATTGACAGTTGCAGTTGTAAAGGTAGGATTTGTTGTATTCACAATGTCATAGAGAGTGTTGTTGAGTAGACCAATGGTTTCTATGTTGTTCATCAAAGTGCTTGGTGGTAAAATGTATGAGTGAATCCATAATGAGCTCTGATAGATACTGCTGGTGTTGGGCCAGGATACTATTGACTGGACAGGAACAGGAGAGGTTTGATTAAAGGCAGAAAACTGCATGATGGTGGCAGAAGTTATGTGAAGGACAGAGACACATGCAAGATATGTTGTTATGCCCAGCATTGCCCAGGGTGATGAGGTGACCTTTTTCTGTTGCCAGAATCCACTGATAGCAGCCCCAATGCCAGTCCATGCTTGAGAGATGTCATGTAATGCTGTTAGATAATGGTGGTTTGTAATAATAGCTGAGACTGCAAGCTGCTGAGTAAGGAACACTAGCCCAGCAGTATATATCTATAATATGAGGTCATATATAGTACCATCCAGCCAGAATGAAAACTCACTGCATAGAATGCCTGAAGAAAAATACTCAAACCAGTGGTTATTTGTGGATTTTCAGCTATCATTATAATATGATGCTCAGGATGATGTATCAAGAGAATGATTAAGACCATATGGAGTGCCAGAAGTATGCCATGGAAGATATAGCATAGGTTATGTGTGAAATATTTGCCTGTTAAAACATCAGTTATATTACAACCATTAGTTTGGAGGAATAAAATGCTGATACACACTTCCTTCAGAATATATATATGCATATGACTTGAACAATGGATTATTGTTACTTTCATCCTGTTCTTGATTCAGGACTTGATCATTTCCCAGATTTGCAAGAGAATCTGTGGCCTTCATTCCTCTAAGCCTTAGCTGATCCAGTGTCAAAGTTCCAGGAGTTTTCATAACATCATGTAAAAATGTTGAATGAACTAATATCCACATCAGCTCCAATGGACCAGCACTAGTGACTGAGGCCTTATAGACTGGTCCTTGATCATGTAGCATTAATGCTACAATAGTTAGGAGTATGAGGGAAGTGAATAACCCCACAAGAACCTTTAAATGATTAGTGTGTAATCTGGATGCTTGATCTAAGAACTTACTGGAAAGATATTGATCTGTATATTATATTTATGAAAAAATATATGCAAACAAAGAATAAAACTATACATACATTCAGTCTGAGCCTAAGGATAGTATTGGTTATTAATCTTTCCTCCTCAGAATGCTGAAAGCCTCCATATGTTGGCCCAGCAGCTCCAGCTATTTAATTATAAAATATAGTTGATATTTATAAATAAACATATTTGAATATGCACTTAGAAACACACCTAACCACATGTATGCAGCTGCAACTTCGGCTACTGCATTTTCCATTTCTGCCTGCCCCACAGTAATTGCTGGTGCTGGCCCAGCTATCATTGAAGCATCCTGAATCCCAAGCACCCTATTCAAATACCTGTTGAAGTAGAAATCAGAACTATTGGTTCTATAAAGACTGTAAAATATTGATCAATTACATATCACCTGCAGTGGTACATCCACATATTTCACATGCTGGATTTCCTATACAAACAGGTGCACCACCACCACCCAAGGCATGAATGATCTACAGCATATAACTTTATCCATCAAAATAGACTTTCAGGCCAATAATATACATACCACTTGAGTCAAGTCTGTAATTAAGCCTGGTGACCAAATGGTCCAGGGAACAGACTGAGATCCATTGATCAAAGAAATGTGCTCAGTAACCTGTCCATTTTTCATGGGAAGATATTGGACAGCAGATGTTGTGTTCAAGGTGCATGCAGCATAAAATGTTGCATTGGTATAACCTTTTTACAATTAAGTACACAGAAGCCCAAAAAACAGATAAATACCATTTAAATCATACCTGATTGGTTTGTTTGAGATAACATGGGCAGTTCCAATACATTGTTAGCCAAATTTCCCAATTCTACCCCAGTAGTCAGTTGATAACCGATATAGCCATCATTGGACTAAACAGCATTCACAAATATGTAAGTCCAAAGATAACAGTGAAATACTCACATTGAAGGTGGAGCCAATATCCATAAAAGAAATTGTGTTTGCAAAGACTACAAGGATCTTTTCAATAACAGAAATGAGCAACATGAATCATGCTTACCAGGTGCTGTTAGATACCCTTCACCAAGCCCCTTGACATTGACAGAAAACTGATGAACAGTAGAATTCCATACAGGAACTGAAAGATTTGAAAGGAGACCACATTCTGCAGTAATATTGGTGGCATTCACAAAGGCACCTGTGTAGTTGTACCCAGATGCTGGCACATCATACAGAGTATTTCCACTCAATCCCTTTGCAGTCGATAGCAGTGGCCACAGTGCCATCAAGCGTGAAATCGGTTCCCAATCAAGAGCAGAGAGGTTGACCGTTGGGTCGGATGGCCATGCGGATGTTGATGGGACAAAGCTTGAAACTGTGTCATCGAAGGCTTCAAATTGAATGACTGAAGACGAAATAATGTGCAGGCCGGATATACCGGCAAGGTACACCAACGTCAAGAAGACTGATGAAGGCGCAGTGGTGATTTTTCTTTGCTGCCATAGCGCACTTATCGCGGCACCGATCCCATTCCATGCGCCACAAATATCGTGTACGGCCGTGAGGGTCTGACGTTTTGTCATGGTGGCTGATATTGCGAGATATTGTGCTATCAAAACTAGAATGGCAGTGTATACCTTGCCGCCGTCGTCTCAGCTCACGCTCACCACATGAGTGAGTTCGGCAGACACACCGAGTAAAATGTCTGAAGAAAGGTCTTGAGAGCAATGACAGCATTGTTGTTGTTGATCGAGACCGAGAACCGATGCTCCGGGTGCGTGAATAACAAACCAACGAGGACGACATGGATGACGACAAGGAACGCGTGGAGGGAATAGCACCAATAGCGAAGGGGACGAGAGCTTTTGGATGGACCAAGTTCTGGAGAATCCGTTTCCACAAGAGCTGTTGAATGATGCGCGGGTCATCAGCATATTCGATGGCGAAAATGAAAAACCTCACTTTCGCTGGACGGGTCCGTGGGGTGCATCATGGCAGATTGTGTTTCCTCGTCAGATGACAATGCTGGACCGTATCCCCCGCCGTGACGACGTAGGAATGAATAGACTTGAATCATGTTCACGAGTATCTACCAGCAGGACAAAATACAGAGAACAAAAAAACGGTGGGATGAAGCTATGTGTGGAGTAAAGGTGGACGAACACCTTGAGGCTTCTGTGCAGCAAAGGTTGTGTCACAACCATTAGACCGTATTGAACATGGGCCACGGGGATTGAAGCGACGATTCGGCATATAGACAATATCGCATCCAGGTTTACCAAGTTCATGATCTTGAAATGAAAGCACCGCCAAGCCGGTGAAAATCTTGTTCTCCGGCCCAGAACACCTTGAAGGAATCCTGGTACATACATCATTTCAAGTTGCAGCTCTATTTCGCCAATTGGTTTGAACAGTATCTTTCATCCCGCATTGCATACGTCATATATGATTGATGCGGCCAGGTAATGCAGATGCCAGCAGTGTAGGTTACATGTGTGCGACTCGACGAGCAGACTGTAACACACCAATGTGTGTCTCCATGTCAAACTTCTACATAGTGCTGGGGAATGTACCGCACGCAATTTTAAAAAATCAGTGACTGAGAGCGATGGGATACAGATCGCGGCCAGACTCACAACTAGCAATGCGATGGTCGTAACTAAGAGCGAACCAGGGACTGCAAAAACCGACTGGAGGATCTGCGACTCTGCACAGACCCGTTGACTGCGCCCGCCAAGTGTCACCTGTGTAGATTAGGACCACATCATAACTGATCATTGGAACCTGCAAATAATGGATAGCAAGGGGGAGGAATCGGGTACGGCATTAGTATCGCCCAGCCATATATTAGTAACTTCGAAACAAATCATACCGACCACCATCTAGGCAAAGCGAGAATGACGAACTCAGAGTCAACGAGTCCGTTGTCTCTATTCCTTTGTTAAATAGTAGGAGTAGTGATCCCGTCAAGCCAGTGGGGTGAAGGTAAATGGCGTGGTGATTGTGCGCGTCACCTGTGCCCAATAGAATTGCAGTATATTGGCATGTCAGTGGATTCTGCCTCTGTTGATGAGGGATCATTCACGAAGCTCTCCAATGCGTCGTTATTTCTTCTAGGGTCCGCAGGACCATATTCTCAGGTGTGCAGCGACGGTCGCGGTCGCCTCATCGTCGCCCGCACCGAGGCGTCGTGCTCCCCTGAGACCCTTACATAGATCTTCATTCATGACGTTCGACAGTGCAAGTGGCACGGAAGGCATTTATCATGTTGATAGTCATGGTGTACACGGCTGTTATATTACAGCGGCGCGTCAAGTCCGGTGATACGTGCCAGTTGAGCCACACAAATTACGCGAAAAACACAACTAATGTGGTGATCAGGCAGTTACTAAACTCCCATTCGTGGCAAACTTTTGTGAGCTTCCTCACCGGTACTCAGGCTGCTGATACACCTGTCATGACTCGCGCCCAGTCCAGCGAAAAGGGAAACCCCTAGAAACGATGCAGTATATTTGCATAGAAGAAAGGCGCAGGTTTAGACTTTGGATTGTGCTACGGCGGTGATTGCTGGATGCTGTGTGGTAGTAAGTACTAACTGCCAATTTGAGCGGGCCATAGACTAAGTGGTTGGAACGCCGCTCGAGACATCATCATAAGAAAGGCCGTGTATATCCAACAAGAAGTTAGACCTGTAAATAATTTATCAGGCTGCGCCTTGTTCCCAAATGTGACCCCGAAAAACAAGGAGCCGATCAACGTTCAACGACGACATTGATATTAGTACCCATCCCTAAGCGCTGGGCTCAAGCAGCCTCGGCAGCATCCCTGTGGGATGTCCTGAGTCGGTGTTGCCTCGAGGAAGGCAGCTTTTTTTTTCAAACATGATTCTAATAAGAATCTTGGCTTCTTCAGATCCGGGCCAGTACTGAGACAGGACATCAAGCTTGAAGTTTTGGCATCGACAAGGAGGCAGCGGTCGCCGGTCCCTTTTGTCCTAATTTGACGTAGTTCCCGTCAAGTTTCCCGCGTAGGCCACATTATCACGAACTTTAGTATGGGGTGTCTCCTTGTTCATTACTGTCACAAAACGAGCACTTGCGAGCCCGATAGGTTGCCGAGACAACCCTTCAATGCCACCATACATAGCCAAGGATACCCTCGCCCTTCTTGCGAGAATACCTACGCACCACGGCCGGGCGAACCTCAGGGATTTGCACGCACAGCTCAAGACCTTCATAGACCGCTTCTCCCAAGCCAAGTTACTTCCCGTGCTCAAGTATGTCGCCTACATAGTTTTTCTCCTCAACTTTGGGTCCCTACCTTTCATGTGGCACAGTAAGGGTCTTTTCTTTTCTTTTTTTCCAGATTTGAGAGCTTAATCTTATGTTTTAATTTCACAGTTCGTGTCTTCTGGCCCATCACCGTAGCTAGACTAGAGTACTTTGTGCTCTGTCTCAAGCTCGTGTTCGCCTCCAGAAAGAAACGAATGCGTGCGCTCATCGCATGGGCTGAAGACCTCTCCCCCGTGGGCGCAAATCCTTTCGAAATCGAGACGGTCTACAGGCGGTGGGCAAGTATGTTTATCAAAGTTTTCATCTCCCAGGGATTCATCTGACTCTTTCTCAGGTCTCGACGACTGCGATGTATTCGGCATGCATCTCAGCAATTCAAGTTATGCCAAGGCACGTCACCTTCACTTCTCATTACTTTGCTCACCCGACGTGACTTGACCTGTTTCTACCCGAGCAGGCTTTTGATTCAGCGCGTGTAAAGGCGATGGTCAAGTTTTTCCCCGCGATCGGCCGGAGCGGGGGCCAGATGGCCCTCGGTGGTGAGTTGTTCCCCTTCTCTGCCAGCCCGCTTCGACTGACAACCAAATCCCCTCTCTTCGTCTCATCTGTCCTCCAGCGACGCACTATCACTTTATACGCGAAATCCCACCACTAGCGAAGTACGAAGTGCGTCTCTCGATCGGAGCCTGGGACCATAAATGGGTTAGTTTCCGTCGATACCGCTGAATTTCATGCACCAACTCATATATGCAGTTGTATATCGTGGCCCGATTCGTCACGCGTCCCAGCCGTCGTGATGCTTCCCGCCTCTCGTCGGCTCAGTCGAACGGCTCATCAGCTTCATTATACGAAAGCGAAGCATCCACGCCTGCGTCCCAGAACGGGGCCGTAACCGCTGTCGAGCGCGCGGTTGCTGCAGCCATGCATGCCGAGGACATGAACCAAGGCGACGCAAACGGTAATGCTACCGCTTCCACCAATGGCCACATCGATGGCAACGGTACCACGCGTCGAGCGCCGATCGTCGAACCAGATGGGGCGATCCTCCATTGTGTCGCAGTGTCGCAGGTGTGTTATAAGTGGGGGCGGATCACGATTCCGCCAGCCATCGTGCTCGCAGCGGAAGGGTTCACGAAGCCGTATGATGAAAGTGATAGCAGCTGTATGGACAACAATATGCAACATCGCCTTTGCTACTCGCACATGAACCCACCGCCAAACTGGATCGAGTCGCAGGCGCTGCGGGTGCCCCCACAGGGAAATATGAGCAAGTTCCAAGCCTTTCTGCGTGGCGGGTGGCGAGATGCAGAGGGATCCGGCGAGCAGTGGTGGGAGGAGGCGCTATCAGGGCCAATTGAGGCAAGGCGGCGGGCGAACTTGGAGGTACTCGAGGCGCTGAAGGCGGGGATGGAACGGGTGCAAGGGGTGCGGAATTGTACGTGACTCTATACCCTTAGGTGCTACTAGCATTGAGTCTACGAAAGCTATCGTTACTTAAACCATCTACCTTCTCAGCACCTATTTTCTGCATAGACGTATATTTCGAATTGCGGGATCGAGGTGACCAAATTAAGAAATGCAAGTATTGTGTGTTTTCACGCCTCCGAATGCGGCATGGTTAAGGGTGCCAATTTGGCCTCTGGCATTCGACTGACTTGCCAAGGTCGCCGCCGTTTAATTGTGGGACATGTTGTGCGTGCACGAGCGCGAATTGCTAGATCGATCCTTCCAAGACTCGGCGAGACCCCGCTTGCAAAAATGCACCTGAATTCTAGAAGAGTTCTGCCTAACGACGAATTTTGCTTGCATGACGGCAATTCTCTGCTGAAAAAGAATATAACGAGTCTAACTCGGAGACTCAGAAGGGAAGAGAAACCCGGGACACAGGTCGGGTAATAAGCACATTTTTAATGCCGCAACGGTGGATTTTAAGATGCTAACTGGACGAACAGATACAATCGAACGACCCGGGACTCGGACTCCTCCTTCAAACAACAAGGTAGTAATGCAACCTATGTACATATCGACAATCTCAGACCAAGGAAAACGGGGACAATCAAAACGAATGCATGGCCTCGGCTAGAGGCAAGTGTGCTCAAAAGTTGGTTCGTAAGACGTGAGGTGTATAGCATGAGTCGGCTGCGGCGATAAGTCGACTCGAAGACATGCCATGACTCTGTTTATGAAACAAGCGGTACGTCGCTCAACGGCATCATCTTCCGTTGCATCTACTAGATCATGTTCTTCAACCTGCATTCCGTCTGGCTTCGTCATCTCGTCTCTTGCGTCAGGTCTTGAGATCCTCCACGATACTTGCCGGCCTAGATCCACACAGCCCAAGCTCGATCGCGCTGATGCCGTCGTCTTTGCGACGCCCGGCAACCGTACTCGACGATGCGTTCCGATCCGTATTCGTATACTCGTCGGCGTCCTCCAGACTGAACTTGCCCGCAACGCGAGCAGCGGTCGGCCGACATACGAAACTAAGCCTCCCGATGCTGCCCGAAAGACGAGGGGGCTCCGCCGTCGTGTTGTAGAACTCGGGAGAACTCAACTCGGGAGAACTCTGCGAGTGACGAGAATTCCACGCGTTGCCACGTACCATCCAAAGTATGATCAGGAGCGGTGCAATGACCTAGCACGTACAACAACAAAATTCATGATCGAATCAGAATCGACTCAGATATCGGTGCGTTTTCGATGGATGGATGAAGTGGTTCTCACCTGAATGTGGATCATCGTGGCCAAAATAATCGTCTGGCCCGGATTCCCGAGGACACAAAGAATCAAAAACATGAGTGACCAGGCGCCGTATAGCGCTGCGGATTCGATCAACATCGTTGCGATGTTCATGTAAGGAGACTCGATTCTTGGACCTGGCAACGTAGGCGAAGAATGTTGACATATACGTAACATATGTAGTAGGGGTCAAAGCAACCGTGCGATCAGCGGACCGTTGAGAGGGTGTGTTCGGATCACGGTACTCACCAAATACGCGTTCCAACTGAACCTTGTGCCAGTACAGTCGCGCGGCGATCAATACCGTCGTGAGGACGTTTAGGGAGAACGAGAGTGCATAATAAGCGAGAACCATGTTTTCCGAGAAGTAGAATATCTCTCCCAGACCAGCCTCCCCTTGCAGGACAAGGGTGCTCAACACTGTTACATGAAGTCCACGCACAAGTAAGACAAGCGGGGTCGGACCATCTATGGGATCGTCCACTCACCGATGACACCAACGTACATCGCACACAGTAAGGGAATGATCCATTTCGCATAAGGAACTTGGTAATAAAACATGATGAACCTGCAAAGCTATTTGATCCTTGTATTAGATTGTCTCCGAACATTTCACAGGCACGGAAAGAAAAGGATAGACTCACAATCAGGGCATCCGTCATCCAAAGTATGATCAGAGATGCTACGTCGGTCATGATCATGACGCTCTGATCAGCCATGTAGGTAATGAAATATTGATAGGGCCCTCCTGGATACAATCTGTTGTCAACGTAGGCCACGATCGCATTCTGAGAATTGCCAGCGGTATATAGCGTTGCCAGAACGAACAGGACGAAGGTGTAGCCGATGTAAAACGCCGGCTTGCGCCACTCCGTCTTGGACCTCAAGAATCCAAGAGGATGCGACCCGACCCGACCATTGCGCCGACACAACTTACGGAGGAGGGAATAGGTGGTGATACAGTAGAGTGTGAACATGATGCCATAGGTAACCCCAAGGAGAGTCGTGGCCGCTATCAGGTTGATGCGATCGTTGAGGAGGCTTGCACTAGTCTCGTCGATGCCTACATTAGTCGAGTTCGCAGACACCACATAGGCCATTTTTGTTCGTCGCCGCCACGAGGACTCGGGCGTAGCGCAGCCAAGGGTGATTGAGCGGGCCGGTGGTTGACACTGGGTGAGGCGATGAAAATGAAAAGTTGAGCCTTTGCTCCTTCGATGATTCTGAATGACTTCTATATAAACGTGTGCAAGGGGAATTTTGCATGGGACGATTAAACTCTGATAACTGCGAAGCGACTATTCGGATATGCTCATTTCGCGTCATGTTGCTCAGGGTCGAGCATGAAAAATGAAGACTCAGATAAACAAAACGGGAATGTTGAAGACTTGGAGAAACGAATGGAAACGCACGTTATGTAACTTGATACATGATCACTGATCAAAAAGAAAACGAAAGCGCGTTCTGCAGGGCACCGCGAGTCGAGTGGGAGCGGAGGATGAGGGAGTAGTGGCTAAAATGTTTTATTAGCATGCGGAGTATAGCTGTCTGGATTCCATTTGAATTTTTAAAGCAAGTGGAGGTGAATTCGTCACCAGAGGTATGGGACAGGTGAACAAGAAGGCCCGAAATTACTGCATCTTTTCAGCGCTAGTAGAATCATAAGACTAAGAGAACATTCCCAGAGAGATCCGACGCCCCAATTCCTCTCAAACGGCGACCACATGAATGATGACGTACCGTAGGGAAGAACACATTACGTATGAGCTGGTGAAGGACAGTCGTATCAGAACCGTGATACGTTAGACAATACAGTTGAACCCCTTGTAACCCATATCCATCGGTTTAGGCCAAAAAGTATGGGTTATGAGGGGCCATGGGTTTCATGATAAGCGGTCAAATTAGTGCCCGAAAACATACTTTTAATTTTAATTTTTTTGGACAAGCGTGATTATCGTACAGTCAACTCCCTCTTAACACATACTCTCTTATAGGCCATAGGTTTTTAGATTTCCCGAACTGCTTTCTGTCACCCTACAGTCTCCAGATAACCCATACTCCCATGTAACCCATACATTTTGAGCTGTCCCAACAGGTATGTGTTAGGAGGGAGTCAACTGTATATAAACCACTGGACTTTTTACCGTAGACAGTCAGTCGAATAGATCCCTCGTCACACGCTCTCGTCTTCCGTCCGAAACCGCTCGACCGCCGCAACCGTTTCTCGCCCGCTCAGCTCTTTTCCCGCCCTCACCTCTCTACCTTACCCATTTGGCTAAACCTCTGTCCCTTAGAACTCGTTTTCAAGCCTTCCACGTTCCGATAGCCCGGAACGTGTCCCCACGGTAGTATGTCAATATCTAAACGCTTTGAAGTTGGATTTTTTTTTCTGGCTAGAGGAAGTCTAAGCCTTGGTGGTCATTTGGTCCGGCAACATGATAATGCATAGCAACCTTTAAACTGAAGTGTTTTACTCTCCGTTTCGGATCACGACAAAACCCACCTGACGGCGCGACGCATTATGCTATGGTTGATGCATATGATCCATGATTCATGAACGCGGCCAAGGCTTGAGGGTATTCCGTCAGTGACAAATTTAATGTCCCTCAGTGGTAGAGCCTGACATCAAAAACGCACGCAGACTCGGAAAGGTACTAAGAATTGAAGTTCTCCTTACCGCTCAGGAATCGGCAACTTATCAGAATAAAATTTTCATCTGTGCTACTTGGCAGATAATATAAGCTATTATCTCTCCTTGTGATCTGCTTGTGCAACCAGCACCCGTCAACATGATCTGTTGACATGCTGGTTTGGATGGCGAATACAACGACAAGCAGCGTCAATGGAATCCTGGGGAGGCCCCGCGATTCTTAGGATGTTTTGGCATCCTAAAATAAACATATGCGGGATGGAATCGGGTCCAAGGAAATACAAGATGTGGGAAGTGAGCACTCCTACAAGGGAGCCAAGTTACATTGGGGGTGCTGCGATGTCGAGGTGGTATGAAGCTTTACTCATGATCCTGTGCAAGGAAATCATACATACAGCTCACGTTCTACGACCAGTAGACGAGCACACTTTCTTGAAGGAACGTAAATGTCCAGACGAAGGGTTTGAACGACAATCTACAAGATTTGTCGACGATTGCAATTGCAACGTCGTTGGCGCGGTGGTCTTCATATATACATGAGTATTTGTGACCTTGATTAAAATTCCGGGTTGGGACGTAGCAACAATGATTGTTGGTTTGATCTGAGTCCTGAGTCAATGAGCATAATGCATAAAGTGCCTAACCAATAACCACACACCAATGCAAGATTGAATTTTGGGAATTCATAGAATACGCGGCTCGAAGTGTCAAACACTACGGAAAGGCCCAACAGATAAGGGAATCAGGAGTGATTGGACGATACCACTTCACCGAGCGGCACCACCAAACTATTCAGAAGGAATGTCCAAGGTGATACCAAAGTTCCAATTATTGGTGGTATAGAATAAGAAATACAGCACGCACATGTTGAGGACATATCACCGTGCACCGGAATACTCGGAGCATGTTAATACTTATGCCATATACCGGTATCCTTGGATATATGCCAAAACAGTTGTCCGAGAAAACTATCTTGTTCGGTTGTTCCCACAAGATACAGTGTGGGACCACACGATTATTTTCACTGAGAAGACCGGTTTAATTGGTACACGATGAACCATCAATGAGGTGGTCTCTATTATGGGACACAACCTCATTGAAGGGAATCTCGGGGCGCGAGCGCATCTGCTACATCTTTTGTATCCACAATTGGGCCAAGTGCTCGGACTTGAGAAGTACCTGTTCGAGGAATGCAACTCGGCCGGATGTATATATCTGGCATTTGTATAATTCCGGCCCTGTACTAGTGGTGGCGCAAATCCACTTTAAAACCTGGAGAGATAACAGATATTGTTAAGGAATGACTTTGAAAAGCAATTGGACCAAACGAGAGTTACCGTAATGGATGATGCCAGTGGGCGCTTGAGTAAATCAAGAATGCGGAAAAATAGCTCTGACGGAAGATGCACGTAACTTCCAACTTTTGTGGCTGTGTGGGGGCCTGAGGTGCAAGCATTATTAAATTACATAGAGCAAGTACGAGGATAATGGATATAATCCGTAGGGAGTGCGGGGTTACGAACCCGGGCACCGAATTAGCATCGCAGGAGTCCATTGGGAAGAATGGTGCCAGACTTGTGTATTCACATTTGAGCGCCCTCGTTGTAGAAACAAGGGAAGGACACCACTTCATTCGAGTCGTAAAATCATGATCATGTCATACATCATACTTTGGTATGGACAACGGAGACGATGCCAAAATTACACTTGAATTTGCTTGCCGTAAGCGAAGCATCCACAAGGGCAGCATGAACCTGAATGGCACTCCAGATGCCCAAGTCAATGATTTCGCACAGCAATTCACGATCGTCATCGCACAAAAACTCCAAGGGGACGCCATTGCTCCTATCAATACTTAAAGAATTAGAGGTGTGTTGTAACGTCTGTACGGGGACCAAAAGAAAACATATCAGTGGCAGGAACACATCGATACGACCCACTTCACCCATACTTCCGACTGTTGGTCCAGTCGGTCAGTATCTTCGCATCCGGATGGGTGTCGTATATTACAAACTGTCGGTATAGCTGGCACAGAATGACCCATCGGCCATCATCGATGATATGCTTTCAACGATCAGTAACGAGTTCATTGAAAGGGATCTTCGACTTGTGGCTTTCGCGCCTTCGCCATGCGAATCGTTCGGACTGAACGAGCGCAACTCGGGCAGAGCATGAACAGCGTATTGTATCCAGAACATTTCTAAAGCCTGTCGGTCCCACGAGCGATAGCATACAAAGGCTCTGCAACAGAGCAGGAGGAATATCCGTTCAAGATGTTTGAGCCTGCATGCAATTGAACTAGGTGATGGAACGACTTATCGTTCGCCATTGGATGAGCCTAGAGCGATTTGTGATGATGACCGTTGATGTCGGTGTAAGTTGAGTAGGGAAAATGGGGCTGGTAGTATGCGTGACGTTGAACAAATTCAACTAACTGAACGCCCGAATGTTAGTTGGTCCAAATTTACAATCGTATGTTTGTCTGGCAAGGGAAGTTACAGTATACGTTTCCAGCGGAATCAGCAGGAGGCTGAAGGATGGATCCATGTGACACACCTGCTTGAGTTTGTTCTGTCAACGAAATCTCATGGTGTGTAACGCTGCAGTGGCGTTCCCGAAGGCCTGACGTATGATACGGGCAGAGCGGAGGATAGGTAATGATCATAAGGCACGAGCCCCGCCACAGGGCATAAGCCTAGGCCTTCAATCCTAATTGCATCCACCCTGACGCAAGCAGAAAGGGACGGGAACGGACGTTGGCCCATCATAACACCTCTGGATTTAACTACCAGGCAAGCCGATACGATAGGAGCTCGTCCGTCAAGGAACCCAGCAACCCCGGAAAAAATAGCAGAAATCAATGGCATAGTACAATGCAGAAGGTGAAGGCACTTCAGCACGAACATCGAATACCAAGATGGGGGGTACGGGTTGGTGACGGAAGAAATAACCAGTAATATAAGATCGACATGATTGCGGATGTATACATGTTGCGAGAGGGTACTACTAGAGCTCGAAAACGTGGAATCGTAGGATACGTCGGTAGGGGGGTCGTCATGAACATCGGCACTGGTGTTAAAAAAAAGAAATAATAATGTGACAGAAGCAAAACGTCAGAGGTCTCTGGCCAATGTTTCAGCATATTGAGACAGGACGGGAAACATGCAGCAAGGGTAGGCATTCACGAGATGTCTGTGCACGATAAGCCATGATGTCCCCTTTTAGCATCGGGAACTTCATCAACGAGAACAGGAACGGATGGGGGTGCCCACAAGTCTCTATCCAAAGCAGAAACAAAAGCAGACTGGGATCTCTTTTGAGCAAGAACGAAGAGAGGAAAGCCAGACCTGAGATGATTACGATCTCATCAGCCTTCAGTCGTGCTGAATCGACTCGTATGAAGGTGGTATCTCCCTCGGTGGCGCATGGTCTTCGACCGGTGCTCTGCCGGCATCCTGATGAACAACCACATCATCACTGCCTTCAGCCACTTCTTGCTGTGTCGCCAAGCCTAACCCTGTACCTTGACCATCACGTCCCATCGCTTCACGTTCTTTCGCGCCCCTTGCCGATGAGGTAGTTTGACTTGTCGTCGAAGGCGGAGGAGAGGTCCGAGGATCACTCCAGCCGATAGAACCGGCGCCATACATATCGGTCGGAGGCATGTAACCACCGGGGGGTGGTGATCCAACATGAGGTGGTCCAAACATCCGAGACTGTGGATCGGCGACGCCGGCAGCCGCAGCCTTAGAAGATGGGTAAAACTCCGTGCTGTTCTGTCCATTCGTCGCGAACGGTGATGGGACGGCGAAGTATGACGATCCGCCGAATTGGCGCATGGTCGAATTCTCTCCGTCGGCGGCGTAAGGGTGTGGATATGGCGTCACTTCGTCGGCGAGGTCAACAGGCGGCAGCGTGCCACCCCCACCCGTGTGCCCAATAACACGATCTGGGTCAAAGTCGCCGTCGAATTCGTCCTTGCGATTCCGTCTTCGGATACAGAGGAGCAAGAGGATTAAGATGGCAATACCGCCAACCCCACCAACGGCAGCACCCACGATGACTCCGATGTGAGAGTTGCTGCTGCTGTTGCCCGTGGTGACGGGGGAGCTGATGGTGGTGGTGACGACAGCTGGAGCGGTGGTAGTAATAGTAATGATTGAGCCATCCGAACTTGTGCTGATGGAGGAACAATATTAAGGGATCATCAAAGGTGAAAAAAGAAAGATCATACACAAATGTTGTCGGTAGCAAGGTTGTGAAGGATGATGTAGTGGTTGTGAAAGAGGTGGAGGTGGGAGTGGAGGCGGGGGACGAAGAGGGCGTCGTTGCACCCACAGGCGTTGGCGATGTACTTTGCTCTACTGGGCTAGTCGATGGTGTCGACTGGACTGTTGTGGGTGTGGGTGTAGTAGGTGTGGGTGTAGTAGGTGTGGGTGTAGTGCTCGAAACGGAAGTCGGGGTCGTAGGCGAAGCTGAGGAGGATGTGGATGATGAGTCAGTACTGGTGCTGGATGTGGAAGTAGAAGACGAAGACGATTGAGAGGAAGGAGAGGTAGTACCCTGGATCGAGGTCGGGATCGGGGTCGGGGTCGGGGTCGTCACGACCGTCGAGCTCCTCTGGGTAGAGGACATGGACGAGTATCAAAAAGAAAGAAGAGAAAAGGGGAAAAGAAGAGAAAGAGGAATGGACGTAAAGCAGGAACGAAAAAGAACTGAACGTCGGTGGCGTCGTGACCGGTGCAAACGACAGCGGCGACCCAACGTGGGGTAGAAGGGTCGAACTGAACGCGCTCGCGCAGCCGCAAAGCGCCAATCAATTTGAATAATCCTGTCCTGGGTGGGAGAGGTCCATCAGACACGAGGGACGGCCAGGGACTCGTTCCGACTAGAAGCCTTTGTATCTCTCCCGGCCGCTCCCTTCCGAACGGCTGCCAACATGTAACCCAACATCGTAGCAAATGGTGACAAGACGATAAAACCGTAACCGTACACGTGTGGGACACTCACTGGACTGGCTAGACATTGCTGGACGAAGGAGGGAGGAACACGGAAAATTCGCACATAGTCAATTACTTAAGTTTACGCCTTCAGGCTCTCGGTAATAACTTGACAGGTGAAACTATTTTTCACGGTCCAACCGCTGCGCACCGGCCTTGCGTGCCCGTCGCAAGCTATTCTGGTCGTACATTTTGTCCCTCCATGTATCGTGTGGTCCACCTTGTAATTGTCTCCAGCATCGTTCTTTTCGCTCCGTGTTACTGGGTGTTCAAATCCAAGCCTTGTACGTACTCGCCGTTCCAAGCTGATAATCATGCGCTGCCTATTTGCTCCGCGTTCTCCACATCGTTAAACGGGTTATCTATCTCCCCCCAAGCGACGCAGAAATGCTTCCGCCTCGTGTACAGCCTGCTCAGATCTGGGCGCAACCTTGAGCCATCAATAGTGACACGGCTACCATTTTCAGCCCCGAGCGCTGAGGTACATCAAGGGACATTGTCGAAGTCTACGATTCTTCCACGCTAGATGACAGGCACAGGCTTCCACCCTACACAAAAAACTTCACGATCGTCGGCCTGAGCCAAAGGCAGTGTAATCATGCCAATCACAACGAACCTGAGCAACCCTGAGGCAATGTACATAGTAGGGACGAGGATCGAGACTCAGTACATTCTGACATTTACCCCTGTCTTGCTCACGGCCGCCCGGTACATCTTGGAATTGGACCGTTGACAATACAAGGCTAAATTGCAAAGGGGCTACTATCGATCGGGCGGTGAGGCCTACCTATCTAGGCCTAGTTGGAATTGCATAGGAGGAACAGAAAAGCCGGAACAATACATATGTACCGTATCGTTACGGGTCTGAGATCAAGAACGCGGCTGCGTTATTAGAGTGGCAATTCATCGTGAGAACACTACAGATATAAATCGGGTACGCACCTCAGAGGCATTGCCGTCCCTGGGAACTGGGACAAGTTCTGTGGATACTCCGCTGAACGACGCAATGAAGCCCCCTCCGGTGGTAATCTGCAGTTAGAAGCGGACCAGATTGTCCGTGAATCCCATGTTTCTTATCACCCAGACATATTTGTACTATGTAAATCGGGACATCCGCTATCGGAAACCACTGTGCCTGGCGGAAATCAAAGTGAGGGAAATATCAATATCATGGATTCACATACAACTTCTACATAGTAACACTGGCCACTATTATGCACGCCGCCGGTAACTATGCAGAATGGGAGGAAGTGAACAGAAATGGCGGCCAGAACTATTGCAAAATGCAAAATATTCAGAACGGTTGTTTTCCAGAGCCAGCTACTCGTTGCCATCAAGTTGGCGCACCAATTAGACTTGCAAGTCCCAAACATCCTTTTTTATATATCGTCCCTCTCACCTTTCCACATTGGATGGCCACGAGGCCCATATAGACCCCTCTATTACATTCGAAATCCAATAAAACGGGCGGCTGCGTGGACGTATACAATCAGGACAACTCCACACTGGATCCTGGTCCGAACTCGCCACAAGGGTGCTGGATGTGACGGAGGGAACCAACAGCAGGACTCTATCCGCAGTTACTAAGGGTATACTAACTGAGAACGCACTGGTATTTATTCCTCGAAACCCGCTCGAGCCTGAGAAGACTGCTATTGTACTGAACGGTAGCGCCCGTACTATGAACGTCGGCACCGAGGGACAAAATTTCGCGCTGCAGGTACTTATTCATTCGGGAAGCACTGGGAGACTTGAATGAACCACGAACCCTGAGGCGAGCGCCAAGTTTCGCATGCAGAGAAACCGTTCTTGCCATATGAGGTAGTGATGATATCTATCGACTGTATAATTGGCTCATGATATGATCGCACTGGCTCATTTTTTTCATTTAGAATCGGTGCTTGACTGAATAAAGTTGAAATCGGAGGGCGGTCTCAACACGTTCCCTAGCAGAAGAGTCTCGCTTACCACTTTCGTGATTGGGACATGTGTGTGACTAAGAAGCTTAAGTTCTCCAAGGGGACTGCCCTAATAGGTTTGTGCAGTATCTGGTCGATGTTCTCCGAGGTCGGAGGAAGAGGGCTGAGTGAGCCCGCACACTGGCCCGCGGCTCCGGCCTCTCGACTTTCCCTGAACCGAACGCGTGGATTCTGACAGTTGAATTTGGACGCCCGGAGCCAATAACCAGTACTACCCAACAACAAGTTCACCCCGTCTTTTACTGGACGACTATTCACTACACAACACTGGCAGCAGCTGCTCTGCTAATCATGAGAATGCAACACATCTCTTGCAAATTCCTGAGGGCCCTTCATACCTTAACATCTTAGCTCCTGCATTACTCGTTGAATTCGTTAATGTGTCAGAAGCGTGCCGCTCATGGTCCACCCTCTGATATGATCAGCTTACATCCGGGACTTATTCGTAAGTCTAGCATCGAGCATATCGATGGACATTTATAGTCACGCAGACACTAGCAGACCCGTTGCTGCCGTTCGATGCTGGTGCTATCAGGAGTCTGGGTGGTGCGTCCATATGTAAGGGGAAGGTTCCATCAAATTTGCCTGTCATGGCCCCCCGTTGGCCCTTACACAAATTAATTTTGAACTGTCACTGCGGTGGCTCTACCAGGATTTCCCATTCCCAGCTGTTATCTGATACACTAAGTCCCCATCTAGAGGCAAGGGATGAATCAGTGGTGACCGCTCGATGCCGGTTCCGCTTCTCGCAACGCGTCACGAGCCCAGGGCCTGGATTTATTGAAAGACGATGACAATCTATTCAGGACTCCGGTCAACCGTAGGATGCCGACCATTCCCGGTGCCTGTTGTGGACTAGGCGAGTCATTTTTGTGCATCATCGAGAAACACCGAATACGTTTCAAAAGACATTTTAGATAACTGATAACGATAAGGGAGATGGTCGCATCGAACCCGATCGTGCTACGCCTACTAGTCATTGCTCTTTTAGGCAACTCGAATACGATCAACTCCGTTATTACAACACCAGGCGCCGACGATGCTTATTTACGACAGTTTCACTGCCATCGCTTTTCATTTGCCACATGCTGTAGCCAAATGCTGTACCACAGTTCGTAGTCTACGTTTGTTCATCTGGTTACCTTGTTGACGATAGACCTTGACATTACTCGATTCTTTGGAATCTTTAGGTGTAAATATTGGACACCCCATCAACGCCGAAAGGCAAGAGAAGTAAAAACGAAACAAAATGTAGCATGTTGACCGTCCTAAACACCTGTAACTTGCTAGTAAGCCCACTGCAACTGACTGCTACATATAAGATAAGATAAGAATACTTGGTAAAACAAAAACTTAAAAACGTTACGAAAACCGCTCATGTCATCGATTATCCTAGTCCCCCCGCTTTCAGATCGACCCACATCATCTTTACAATTCCTATCCAAAAAAAATGATCCAGTCGCACTTCAATTATAACACTGTATAAGCATGTGGGACACAACAAGGTGAGGAAGATCGAAACGTTTGAGACAGAAATACTCACAGTTTTATTCCGATTTCAACATTGGGAACGTTAGCGCTTTAAGCTTCGGCGACGATCGGCGACAATTTGGACCATTAGCCTAAGTGTGTACGAGAATCCAGTCCCAGTATCGGGGTCGGAAAACATGATTGGGTAGTTGGGATCATTCAGTGTGAGATATCCGTGCGGGTGTGTGAGCTTCATATTACGGGCAGCGGTACATCCTTGCTCTATACTGGGCGTTGTTCATTGGTACGTGTATTTGGAGATTGTGAATTATCGCTCACCAAAGCAGTGTGCGTTCGTTGGTGATGCTGCATATGAGCTGCTTGAAATGTTTAATGCCATTTGGCAGAGAAAAAAAGCGGGCAGAAGGGGAAGGCGTGTATGCTGTTATAACTGCGAACCCCTCCTGACTATGTCCATTATCAAGATTAACGCGGATGAATTTGAACCGGTATCTTGGAGTTGGTAGCCCAGTCTGGCAGGCTTTCTGATATATATTTTCAAATTTTGCGTGTTTATCCTTGTGAGTGAAGATCTTCCAGGCCGTGTTATTGATATAGATATGCCAGACACAGTCAGTGCTCCCGGGGCTCCAACTCGTGTGAGTTGGGGGCCAACGTAAGGGATATGTGCGAACAAAGTTTGTGTCATCAATGTATGCAAACGAGATTGGTGTGGGCCCCATCGTATACGACACTATAACAAGTGGTCAGAAAGAGGCCTAGAGGATCGCCTGAAAGACTTCACCAAGATGCTGTTCAAGAGTGTTGACGGTCGAGATGAGGATTGTACGGGGCCCGAGCGCCAAAACTCAGACTACCTGAGCGACCTATATGCAAGACGGCTAGCGTCAATCTCATACAGTTTCCCATGCGTGTCATAAGGCGCTTGAAGCAGCGGTCACGCAAACTAGTTCTTCATAATGAACTCAAAGACTCTTTCTGCAGAAAGCAAATATCTGATTGACTTTACTCATGGATTGGATTCGTTGCGAGAAATAAAATCTAGTTACAACCACTCTGAGCGCCAATCTAACCAGGAACATAAGAATTTGATAAATCAATTGTGTAGTGGCACGAACTGGATCAGGTCCCAGGGAGCTAAGTGATTGTCCTAGGTTCATTTTCGATGGCAGTGGCTCGGTGTTGCATCACTTGGATGAGCACCGCGTTCATCCATTGCCTCGGAGAAGGAGATAAGCTATACTTGTACATGGGTCGACACATTCTAAAAAATCTGTAGAACAATCAAACAAGTTGATACAGGTGTGTAACATCCATCCCCAAATTAGGAGTTGTTGGACATGCATCATGATGCATGCCGTACTCGACAGGGCGGCCGAATTTGATGGCCAGCGCAGATGAAGTGAGCTCCGTTACCGCAAACCATAAGTATACTTATTGGACAGAAAGAGGAAAGTATAACTGTAACGGCTTGGGACCATTGAGATGGTCACACTTGGAGTCTGACTTGTCACTGTCAAGCACAGTGAATGGGGAGAACCAAAAAAAAGTGATCACGTGCCTCTGGGGCTCCGATCGACATCCAGATGCAAATCTACCCTTCTATTATATTCCATGCATACAAAAATGTTGTCAAGGTCCTTACTGCAGGGTATCCAAACTTCCAAAGCCTATCCCAACTTCCAAATCATGGTTACAGTTACCTTGAGATCTGCTATATCAAAAACAGTGACCCTGTGTGAGTGTCAATAGTGATGGTAGATATTATACATACTACTGCTGTCCATATAAATACACACTATTTCTTCACAACTTATGCGCCAGTTAACTCTCTTAGAGAATCTACAGAAAAGACAAGTCAGTAACAAGTATAGCACCTCTGGATCGGAGGTCACTCACCCCGCGAGAGCTCGTAAGCTGCAAACGTGCATCCAGCGGCTGGTATACTGCACTCGACACGTTGACCTCTACTTGATCACGATTAGAATAATAACGGAACTCACGTTCGGATAACTTAGTTGAGACATCAGTATGACGTAAACTAGCTAGCCAAAGATGCACTCACGCGACGGACTCAATCCCTTGAAAAGTCCTTTGCTGAAAGAAGCGGTCACATCAAATGCGCATGGGTTGAAGATCGACGGACTGAAACTTACAGTCCGCTTTCGGCGACGACCGCCTTGAGTTCTTGGTTGATATATGTCCATGGAGGAGTTGTCGGGGGTGTGGGTCGCAGCTGGATACGGGACTTGATTACATCTGTGAGACAGCAAAGTTAGGGATTTTTTTGGTTGAATGGAAGAAAGGATGTTTACCGAGAGGGTAGCACGAAAGCCAGTACGCGATCTAGTATGGCGGATTTCAGCGGGATCTGGGGCATGAATGGCATGTAATGTCCACGAACCCCTCCAGTCGAGCCGCTCGCAAGAAGCGCCCACACAGGAATGTGTTGGCCATATATTTGCTGAAATCGTCGCCTCGAGAACTCAAAACCTTACGTTGGCGAGACCAGAAAGGGTAGTATGCGATTATGGATAGTTGAGGATTCTACACGAATAAAACTGGGTTGCGGAACGCAACTCACCTGCGTAGAAGCTGGTTGCGAATACAAGTAACGATTAGCATCGAAAATTAGAGATCGTATGTTACCTACCCGGCATATGCAGGAATCTCTCTTGCGACGGTAATCTAAAAATATCATATCCCAGTCAGAAACGTTCAGCCTATGACAGAGCGCGGACCAAACATAATCTCCGCTGCTCATACATACACCAACGTCAACAAAAATAGTTGTGGATCCTCCACGTATAGAGATCCAGCCAATGGCGAAACAGAACGACGTACCCAGTAACCTCTCATGATCCCTCTTGTAAAACCCCATTGCCTCCACATCTCCCTTGCAACGTCCCGGAGTCGTTTATCGCTTGCATAACCGTACTGACCTTGCATTCTTACCTTGAACATTTCGACTGGAGAGTGTATTGTCAGGAGTTTAAATGAACAGGAATGGCTCCGACTCACCAGGGCTGGCTAGAATGGCGTTAACACCACCTGCCATGCCGCCTGCGAGCGCAACTTGCTGTATGCTCAGATCCGGGAAAGGGGAAATGAGCCGCCGTGACGCTGCGTATGCGGCGAAGAGGAGAGAATTCACTCCAGCGATACCGAGAAGCGGGCTGGCCATGCCTAGTATGTACGTTCGGATAATTTCCCAACAACAAGATAGTCAATCCAGGAGAATGGATGGAATGAGAGGTAAGTATGTGGAGTCGATGGAGTCGATGTGGAAGAGTGCGAACCCTTGTACAATGCAAAGAATCCTTCCTTCCGTATGGTCTGAACCAGGATATCCATGGGCCCTTTCTACCTTGGGTGAGCGCTTCGAAACCAAGCGCCGGACGCAAAAACTCACAAACATGCCTTCTGCGTTTGAAATGTGTCAAACCGGGAATCAGCAGGGTAAAGGGAGAACATCATGACGAACTGGGGGCAATTTGTGCACGTGTTTTGATAGTATCAAGCGGTTGACCGACAAGTACCTGTGCAGCGCCTCCGAAGCTGCCTGCGATGAGATCATTGATGGTGGTGTATGGAATGGACATGATGTAGACGAGTGGTGAAACAACAACCTTGAAGCCGAGTAGTACTACGTAATATCATGCGGAGATAACCATACTGATCGCGGGGATGTCGCCATCATTGCGCTCGACTTTCCCTTGCCCTAATTAATTTTTCTTGGCAAGCATCCGGACCGAAAATTCCGTCTCTATTCATGGAGCGCATGTGCTAGTTATGGGAAAGTTCGTGGGTATTTTCTTGGCCACGATAGTGTGAGCGGCCTTAAACCTCTTCAGTCGTTTATGTGGCCCACAGTGCTTCCGAATCCGTGGAGGAGGGCGAGAGAGCTATTGCCAGCACATGCGCATGGTAATATACTGTTTGTAATCTCGAACTTTCTCATGCTTAATCACCGAGGCGGAGAGTTGCTGATCCTGAGAGAGTCTTCTCATTCCTAAAAACCGAGTCGGTAATCGAAGGAAACAGGCTTGGAAATGGTAGGATTCTCTTATCGCATGAATACTTCCCTATGCAAACGCAACACCATAATCCAGAACCGCGCCGTGTTAATACCAATCAAGGAGCTATATCACTCGTGCGGTTTTTACATGATGGAAAGCATACCATTATCTGCGGCATGAATGGAACAGTTCGACAGTGGAAGGTAGGAGAGGGAAGTGATCATTCCATCGAGGTGGGGCAGCTGGGTCACTCAGCCGGGTGCATGAATGGCGCAGTCATCTCAAAAGATGGCAGGTGGATTATACTCGCTGGGACCTGTGGTCGAAGGTTCTCAGTTTGGGACACGACAACACACGATAAAATGGTCGAATCTGTCGAGGCGCACGAGCAGAAAATCACGGCCCTTGACATCTCACCTGGTGGTCCAAAGATTGCAAGCGGTTCTGACGACGAAACAATAATTATCTGGAGCTTGGAAACCGGCGAGCGGGTCGCTGGCCCATTCAAACAAGGCCACTCCATTTCGTCAGTCCAGTTTTCGCCTACGGGTGACCACCTCGCCAGTGCTGCCTGGGACTGTTCGATTCACATCCGAAACATTTGTAGCAACGACTATCACTGCGTAATCGTAATCCCTATCTCGTCACATCTGGTGTACTCGCTTGCTTGGTCCAACGATGGCCGTTATCTCTTTTCTGGTGGTGGTCATTACCAAGGATCGATTCAGTCCTTCGACCTTTCAAGTTCGACCCCAGCCATGTCGAAATGGCTATGCCACCCTCACTCCGACGCCACCTCTCCTCTCCGCATCTCGAACAACGGCAAGTTTATAGTTTCTGCCTCTAGATCAGAATGTACTGTCAAAGTTCTAAGCGTACAAACACGGTCTGAAATATGCTCCCTTAAACATGCCAGCGAGGTGCTTGTGGCTGATGTCTCGCCTGACGATAGTCATCTCGTGACCGGCACCCAAGACGACCAAACTTGCATCTGGGACCTTCGAAAAGTCCTTCCGGTGACCTACTTCTTTCACGTTGGTCTCTACACATTTGGCTTTCTCGTTGTATTACCTTCTAGTCATTGACTGTTCCCCTAGAGCGCATCTCTAGTTCGGACCCGCCCCATATCGTAAGTTATTGCGATCATCGAGGCCTTGGCATCGGTATGACCTCCCAACTTCTTGAACATGCAGTTAACGTTCATAAGTAATATGGCATATATCTCGTGGAAAAAGGCGGAGTTGGCCAGAGCCGAGGAGATATTGTCCGGCGAAATAGAACGCAGGTTGAGTCCTCTACACTACCATCTTGCCAACAGGGCCCTCGTCCGTGTGCAACTATGCCAATGGGATAAAGCATTAGACGACGCAGAGGCGGTAACTTGTTTCTCCATCCATTCTAGGTCAATTTTTCTCACCTTTCAACGTCCTCAAGTCGCTGAAGTCAAACCATCGCTCGTGTCCTTCCTTGCGACAAGCCTTGCACAGTCTGGCCGGAAACTGTATGACACTGCGATAGTGATCCTCGACAATGCTCTCGAGCGGTGTATTCAGGAAGAGAGGGACTTTGTCACTATAGTCAAGGTACACATTGCATCATACAACTCGATCTAGCTCACCCTTTCCTGCATCCAGGCCCTTACCCTATTTAATTCTGGGCGCCACGTCGAGGCCATACGTCACTTGAGCGACCTGGTTGTCCGTTCTCCAGAGGCCAGACAAGCGTGTCATTTGGTTCTGGTGCGTGACTGTATTGTAGTTTTGTGTTGGATTCTCACTGCATGCCTTTAGGCAAAAATGTATACTCTCCTCGCGGAAGTTGCCTCGTGTAGTGGTTATCACTAAAGCAATACCACTGTTCACGGAAGCACGGAAGCACGGGATGGCTGTCCATCTGATCATTTTCCAGAACTGGACACCTTTTCAATCATAAGATATTCTTCACCATCCATGCCCGGAGCAGTTACGACGTGCCCCGCTAGGTCACCGGTTGGACATTTGACGGTTTGAGACTCGCAATCCATCGGCAATTGTGCGAAGCTCGCTACGCCGCGGAGCACTTGCATGAGGCCCTGGATGCCATTCGAGAGATGGAGAACACACTCCGAGACGAGACAGAGGCTAGAAAGGAACTCAAAAGGTGGCTTGCTAGTAAGTATATACGCCGTGCCCAAGAACGGACTCAAGTCCAACTCAGTCCCTCGCCCTCTAGATTTCAAGTCGCAGTGCTTCCATCTGTCGATTTGTCGAGGCGATGAGGCGATGCGGAGTGCGAATTACAACGACTCCATTGCTCTCTACTCGGCAGCGTTGGAAGCGAATCTTATCCCACTGCCGGCAGAAGCAGGAAGCTTGTTCGTGAAATGGAGTAAAGCGTGGGCGGAGTTATGCAGATGAGAAAATGCTTTGCAGGATGCAGACCAGGTGGGTGCGCTTGTTCTGTGCTTCCAGCAGACTCGACAACGCATGTTGGTTAGGGGGTCAAATTAAATCCATCATCTCCGTGGGATTACGAAAGAAGGCATGCAGCACTTCACGCGTTGAAGCGTTACGGGGAAGCGACTGCTGCACTGATAACAATGATGTCGAACCTGGAAAATTCTCCCGACCCGGAGATTCAAAGTGAGTTTTTCCCCGGTCGTGGGTAGTTTCCGGCTGACTGTGGGCCCTGAAGAACTACGTAACAATTACATCCACCCATCGGAAACCCGCAATGCACTATGGGACGTGTTTAAGCAAGCTACTGATAATTCCCCTTTTTGTCTCATCGATACGAAAAGTGGGCGACTCTGTGACGCTGAGGAACGGAGAAACATATTGAAAGAAGACGAGATATTCCAAGAGTTGGTCTCATCCGTGACCACCCATTTGCACAAGGATCGCGTCGAGGCAGTCATTAGGCGATATTTCAGATATGCGATGCTCTCCCATCGGTGGGAAGGGAAAGAGCTCGAGTTTGCTGATGTTTTGAACAAATCTGTGTACGAGCTAGATACCTCTGCCACCTCCACAAAACTCCAGGGGTTTTGTCATCTGGCACGCATTTCTGGGTGTCGATGGGCGTGGAGCGATACGTGTTGCATCAACAAGGGCGATAACATCGAGTTTGAGAAGTCTATCCACTCTATGTTTCGTTGGTATTACCTCTCTTCGGCTGCCATTGTCTACCTCGCGGATGTGCCTCCTGGATTGGCCCCTGGTGCTTTGAAACGCAGTTCCTGGATGACACGCGGATGGACCTTACAAGAGCTCCTTGCACCGCCCGTCATTCGTTTCTACCGCAAAGATTGGACACCATACCTGGGTGACACGTGCGACATTGGACGAGATTGGTGGCGACAAGAATCCGGAGTTTGCGACATTCCATCTCGCATTTCTCGCGGTCCCGGGAGTGACCTTGGTGCTGGAGATGGACTCAAGCTTGTTCATATCCAGGAAATTGGTGAGTACGAACGCGATCGAGCCGAGGCTAGGTTGGGTCAGCAAATGGATACCACGAGGCGATGTGAGCTCACCCTCGACTGGTAGGTAACCCGCTGAGGAATTGCTGCAGCCTAAAGACCACGCGTATGGAGTCGAACGGGGATGGTGATCATGAGGTAGAGGCAGGAGACGCGGCGGTGTAGAGGTTGTGTCGAGAGTATGCGTCATAGGGTGCAGTGTGGCGGCACAAGCGAGAGGCGCTTCCTCTCTCGCCTCCACCCGTTCGTCCCCCTCGCAGCGCTCGTCCGAGCCCATTTCAGCGCACCC
Source organism: Rossbeevera mucosa (assembly GCA_038090415.1). Classification (NCBI taxonomy): domain Eukaryota; kingdom Fungi; phylum Basidiomycota; class Agaricomycetes; order Boletales; family Boletaceae; genus Rossbeevera; species Rossbeevera mucosa. Next base: position 41,597 of record JBBPMR010000110.1, read on the forward strand.
ACCCTCGTTCATCCGCCTGCGAGGTGTTCTCACCCAGCGACGTTCAAAGTGCTTAGTACTTTACAGATCTGAATATGAATGCCTTTTGCCTGGTGAGGAAGAATCCCGTCGACATTCCATGATACAGTGTCGGAACTTCAACAGAACAATCATACGGTAGGTGCTATTGGTCCCCTGATGGGAGGAGCGAAACGCGTGCGATAGCCCAAGAGCTTCTACGATACACAACTCTGGACCGCGTACTAGTAGCCTAGACTCACAAAACTTGGCATTCATACAAAGAGACTTGTCGGATAGTAGCATCCATACAAAATAGACCCTAGGCACCAATATGTATATACAGAATCTGCTGATCAAGCGGGACAATACCAACCAATGAGTTCATCGTCTTGTGCAGAGCTATCGCTGCTCGAGTGTGATCCAACCGTCCGCTTCCATCCAACATATTCTCATAAAACTTGGCCACGATCTTGTTCGTCTCCGCGTCGTCTACAGCCCACATCGTCCCAATTACAGATCGGAACCCTGCAAACTGCATCGCCGACGCGAGGTGGATTACCTCGTCTGGACTCTCCTCGTCTCCGACAGTCGTATGACAAGCAGAGAGGTAGGCAAACTCCGGGTTCTCTAATTTGCATCCCATGATTCGTTCCACGGTGAATCGGCTGTCGTGCAGCGCAAATGCAGAGTTAAACGGTTGCTTCCTGTTTGGGATACCGTGACAAGCAAAGTGAACCCATTCGCTCGTCCTCAGCTCTTCCTCGACCTGCGACAAACTCGATTCTGGTCCATCAAGGCGGGTAAATGTCACGAGATCCTGGATACGCTCAGAGACAAGGGCTAGTTCGCTCCCAACAGTATGAAGCTCGCTTTCACCCTTAGCGCTCGCCTGACCTACAGCAAGAAATCGTTTCTCGGATGTCGATATCGTTGGCGACGGACCACTCCGTCTCGCACGAATGAGAGCAGTCAGAGTGGGCGTATAAGAAGAGATATACAAATGGGAAAAAGTTCTTTGACCGTTCCGATATGGATTAGCCGCATGCAATGGCAGCAGGCAGAATTCGGCACTCGGACACCACCAAACCCGTGAGCCACGAGGAACTGTCGTCTGGAGAAAATCGGCGATCGGAGAAACGACTTCATCCCAGAGGACTCTCAGGAAGCGAGCGAACTCTCTGGCCATGTCCATCGTCTTTGCATCCACAGTCAAAGACTCGAGCTCTGACGCCAGGTCCTGGACACGGGATTTCTTGATTTTCAACGGGATGTGGACAGGATCTCTGTCGAAAAAGACAACGAGTGCGTCGCATGAATACTCGCTGGCATTCACGATGACCACCGGTCCACTACGGGCAGCATGCTGGAGCTCGGAGAACGAGGGAGAG